>BHDV01017911.1:34591-58608 GCA_005406045.1 Adoxophyes honmai | reverse complement strand
AAAAATAATATTTTGTGCATAGCATAGCGGGTAAGTATAATATAATTGTGATTGCATCTCCGTTATTTACGTGAAAAACAAAAGTGTGCTCTTTTTTTAGTGCAGGCTTCACAGTTTCATATTCAATGTGAAGTAATTAATAGTGTTGCAACAGAACTCTGTTTCCGCTTCCGCTTCTGCAGAAGTTCCGCATGTTTTTTCACTTCCGCTTCTGTTTCTGTTTCCGCAAAATTTATAACAGAACTCTAAACGGAAGCGGGGAGAGAGCGGTTAGGTGCGGTGCAGCCGATGCGACGGCAGCACGGCGCGGGCGGGGCAGTGGCGGGGGACAAATGTTACACTTTATTAAATATAACTTGCCAGTTGCCACTATTTAATTTTGACTACTAATTTCTATTTTACTACCACAACTATAGTAAAAAAATTCTAAAAATACAAAATTGTGCTTTTTTTTACATAGGATTAACGCTTCCGTTTCCGCTTCTGTTCCGCTTCCGCTTTCGTTAAGATTTACTTTTATCATCTGTTTCCGTTTCTGCTTCCGGTATGCGAGTTCCGTTGCATCACTAGTAATTAAGTTGATCGTCTTGAAAAACGTCCGCGAAACGTGAACACTAGGTTTTCCAGTTTTATAATTCAAATATCATTCCTTTCATATATTTTTAACATTTATTTACAGAACAATTAAATATATACATACGACATAACAACAAGAACTAACTAAATTAAAAATGTGTAAAATAAGAAAATCAAACAAAATAAATGAATATGCCCACGTTTCAACAAATAGAAGTGAAATCCCATCAAAAACATTCTGTAAAAAAACTAGCCAAGTCTCGTGGAAGCTGCTTGTTTATCTCTAAAAAGTAATGAAATCTAGACAAAGTACGCCAAGTCTAAGGTTCCTTACTGCGATTTCTTTATTATTATAGTTAATATTGTGTCCCCCTTTCATCCCGTAGAAAAACTAAAAAGCCTTCTACAAAATAAAAAACAAGAATGAACAGTTGTTTTATTTTAATTACATTCAGTAGTACTTACCTATTTAGTTATGTTCTCTTGACTATATTACATAATCTAACAAGCACACTTGCTTTTTTTTCGGTAAATACCGGTTGTAGCACATCACTATTTATGAAGTGAAAAAAACAGGCAATACTTGAAATGTCATTTTAGTCTACCGTTATAAAAAATAGATCTTACTACACAATAATTTTCATCACATTTGCGAGGAAAAAATAAACATCACAAAAATTGTTCCCGCTTGAGCTAGTTGCGCTGTTGATTGTCACTTTCTTTAATACATCGGCCGTCATAACGCTTCTATCTATTCCCCAGGACACGTACATAGCGCTCCGAGCGCTCATCGAGTACACGAACCGCAAACGGCTGCGCGACGTGAGCGCGCTCACGGTGACCGTGGACGCCGTGGCGCTGCGCGGCAGCACGCGGCTGCTGCGCGTGGACAACGGGAACCTGGCCGTCATGCAGTACATCGACGTGAGTACACGGCCTCAACTAGCTGGTAACTGATAGACCAGCTATACTCAACCTGCGGCCCGCCGGACCTTTGTCAGTGGCCCGTTCGGAATTTAAAATAATTGTAAAGTATTTTGAAATTCGACCCCATTCGCGACGCGTCGGCGAAATAGTGCACGCGCCGAGTAAAAAAAACTTAATAATTTTACCCCTAAATTATTTTTAATTGCGGCCCGCGACGTCATGACTTCGACGTGCTTGTGGCCCGTATAAAAAAAAGGTTGATTACCGCTGCTATTGACAGTTCACATTAAATTACACGGCCACGTCTACGTGGTAACTTTGATGGTAAATAAGATGTAATGTGATTTCAAAAGAAAATAAATGAATCTATCCATCAAGCCCTTGACTCGTCATATTGGTCCACAGATCCCGGAGGCCTGGGGCACTGTCAAAGTGACAGCCCGCGGCGCCGGCTTCGCGATCCTGCAGATGTCGGTGCAGTACAACGTGGACATCCCGCGCTTCCAGACCGACCCGCCGCTGCGCGCGTTCGCGCTCGCCGCGCAGGCGCGCTTCTACGGACGGAACCAGTCGCACATCGAGTACCAGACCTGTGCCAGGTGGGACCCAAACACGGCCGGATAGCCCAGTGCAGGGATGGCGAACCAATGGCACGCGTGCCAACCTTGGCATGCAACCAAATAGTTCAGGCACGCCGAATAATACAGACGAATCTATACATCACTCTGTTTTCCTAAAGTAAAGTAAAAAACTCTTTATTGTACAAAAAATATATGAAAAACTACAGATCGGTTGCAAAGAAAGCACAAAGTAGCAGAGCACACGAAACTTGATATAAATAATTTTAAACAAAAAAAACCGACTTCAAATTAGCAATATTTTGAAAAGATTCTGTTTACTGAATGTAAAATCTTGACTTCATCAACAAATTACCGAAAATGCCATACATCTCCATATATAATTTGAAGAGTTCCCTCGATTTCTCCAAGTTTCCATCATCAGATCTTGGTTTCGTGCCAATGGGACCAATTTCGAGTTATACCCTTTCGATTAAAAAAAAAATTTTGAATGTCGATCCACGGGTTTCCGAGATATCGAGTAACATACACACAAAAAAAAAAAAATTAGGTCGAATTGAGAACCTCCTCCTTTTTGAAGTCGGTTAATAAAACCATGACTATTTCACGTTTTACAGCCATTTCTAGCTTCATTTTTGATTTAAAAACACATGGAAGATATAAAATTGTGATAAGTTGAAAAATATAAATGCGGATAGCTCACGTTAAAAAAAAAGTTGTGGCTCACGGTAGTTTAATGTTAAAGTTGTTAAAGGCCAGTCGCGGAGCACCGCAAACTTCGAGCGTTGCCGACTGCTATCTATTTCTGTCGCACGCTTGCAGTAATATTGCCCTCACGCTCGCACTTGAGCACGTGCGTCGCACTGTGCGAGCGTGAGGGCAATATTACTGCACGCGAGTGACGGAGATTGAAGCAGAGGGAAGGGGAGATAGAAGGAGAATTTTTCTGTGCTCCACGACCGGCCTTTAGCCTGTCACCCAAAAACTAAACCTCTTCCTTAGTCTCCTCTTACAACATCCACTGAAAACATAATGAGTCTTATCCTATTCTAATTATTGCATGTCTTATCTCGCAGTTGGACACTACTTGAAGAGTCCCCGCGCTCGGGCCTGGCCGTGCTAGACGTAGCGGTCCCCACGGGCTACATGATCCAGCAGCAGCGCCTGGACGCCTACGTGCTGTCGCGGCGCGTGCCCGGCCTGCAGCGCGCCAAGTACACGCCGGCGCAGCTGCTCTTCTACTTCGACTACGTGAGTCAACCCCCCGCGGCTTCCCCACTCGCTCCAGGCTCCAACTAGGGATGTAACGGTGGTTTATCGGAACCGAAGCCGAAACCGGAGCTTTCTAAATTTGTTTTAACGAAACCGAAGTCGGAACCGAAACCGAAACTGAAATCGGAACCGGAGATGAGAACCTAATTTACATGAAGGCGTAAACTAAAACAGTAACAAACGAATGAAAAAAATCACTGTCGCAAAACGCGTGGGGTGATCCCAGGGAGACAAATCAAAACCTGTTTGTTTGTATTTGTACTAGGCACGCCCCATGCACGGCGGCCGCTAAGTTTCGATTCCGATATAACATCCGGTTCAAAAACAAACGGAACCGAAGCCGAAGCCGGAGGTGTAAAATGAACCGAAAGTTTCGGTATATCGGAACCGAAGCCGAAACTCCGTAACATCCTTGACTCCAACAGCAGCGGCGGGACGCCTACGTACTGCTAGGGAATGCAATCCCCATCTCACGAGATCCCGTTCAAGATAGCGGTAGTGGTCATCAACGAGTTGGAGAGGGCATTCTGAGTAGCGGGGTACATTGCAACGGACGTTAAATGTCGTTTAGCAGATAGCATTAATACACTGTTTTTAAAAAAGCTACTTTCAAAATCACCCGTAACTACTTTCTTATCACCTTGAGTGATACTTTTTGTTACGACTATGCTAATTAAAAAGAAAAACTTTAAAAAAGTATATATTTCATGCTACATAACCTGACAGACAAGCAGTTTTCGTTTTCAGTCATCCAAACTTTTCGTGTTTTTTTTTAAACTAGACTAGATCGCGAAAATTCCAAAAATTGCTTTCTCGTGTAGGGATTGCATTCCCTACCTGTATCACAGAATAGGTGTACGTACTGAAAGGCCACTCCAGATAATTTTTAGCCAAGCTGGGACAATCCACCAATAAATACAATAATAATATGTATTGTTTGTACACAGCTGGACCAAGAGACGACGTGCGTGAACTTCACCATCGAGCGCTGGTTCCCGGTCGCCAACATGTCGCGCTTCCTGCCCATACGGGTCTACGATTACTACGCGCCCGGTGAGATAACATTGTCTTTTAAATCACATATTTGTATGCTATTGTAGATATAATAATTTTAAACAAAAAAAACCGACTTCAAATTAGCAATATTTTAAAAGTATTCTGTTTACTGAATGTAAAATCTTGACTTCATCAACAAATTACCGAAAACGCCGCACATCTCCATATAAAATTTGAAGAGTTCCCTCGATTTCTCCAAGATTCCATCATCAGATCCTGGTTTCGTGCCAATGGAACCAATTTCGAGTTATACCCTTTCGATTAAAAAAAAATTAAAAAAAAAAAAAAAAATATTAGGTCGAATTGAGAACCTCCTCCTTTTTGAAGTCGGTTAAAAAACTGTCATTCCGACCGCCATTTTTATAGTTAACTAGCGGACTGCTAGTAGCGGTTCCGGCTTCGCATGGGTGTTTTTTTTTAAATATTTTAAGTCGGTTGAACTATTGGCCGAGAGCATCGCGACGAATCCAAATTCGCTCAAATCGGTTCAGTCGGTCTCAAGTAATAAGCAAAGGAACTAACTAACACACTTTTATTTTATTAATGTAGATTGTAGATAATCAAGTTCTTTTACTTTATATTTTTCCTGCTCGCTTACCACAGCAGGGCGCGCGTAGAGATACGCGCGAGATAGACTACACCCACAGAACAGAAAAAACTAGTAGAAGTGCCCCGCCCACTGGACACGTGTGTCAACGTTACGCGGGACTTGCCTTAGTCCGCAGCTTTCATTGATCCGCCATGAGTAATATTTTTGTTGCGGCTATCGTTTTTACCTTCTAAAATTGCAGAATAGGGTACATTTACATATTTTCAGAAAATCGTTCGCTCAACTTTCACGTATAATGAAAGCTTCGGACTAAGGCGAGTCCCGCGTAACGTTGACACACATGCCCAGTAGGCGGGGCACTTCTACTAGTTTTTTCTGTTCTGTGACTACACCTGTTACTGTCTAAATAGAAACATCAGTCGGATTAGTTAGCACGACAGAGGGCGGGTAGAGATGCGCGCGAGATAGACTATACCTGTCACTCTCTAACTATAAACGTCAGAAAGTGACAGGTAGCCCGATACGAGTCGCGCGTGTTGCTGTGCTAAGCCAAGCTTTACCAAGCCTACTGTAATCCCACAGAGCGCTACAACGAGACAATATTCGACGCGTTGCCTACCTACCTTCTCAACATCTGCGAAGTGTGCGGCTCCTCGCAGTGCCCGTACTGCGCGATCTACAACAGCGCGGCGCGGCCCGCCGTCACCGTCCTAATGCTAGCGAGTATCGCTCTCTTTGTGATCCGCCATCTGCGACTGCCGGCCCTACTGGCCACGTAGTGCTTTGGTTATGAGTTCGGGTCTTGGATATAATGGATATTCTTCGTTTGAATAGAATGGAGGTGATAGAATGGTACAGTAAGAAGGAAAGAGGGTAGACGACTAAAATCCAAACTCTAAACACGTTCACTGCCACTGACACTTAAATGAATTTTCGTGACTTTCGCCCAGTGCCGCTCAAAGATTCGCAGGCATTTCAAAAAGGTTCTACAAGGTGGTAGTGAATGTGTTAAAAATGAAACACAAGTCTATTAGACTTACTGTTGAATTATAATCTAAGTATCGAAGATCTGGACTTATAAAGTAAAGCAGAATTATACTTCTCTACCACGAGTGTGATCAACATCAAAGATAAAACACCAGTTCTCTAAAGCATTACATGAAAGTATAGGCAAAAAGTGATAAATAATTTACTAACATGTACTTTTAAGCACTAAAGCGATGGTTGTGGACCGATCTAACTGAAACCTCATTATTTGGAAATTCAATCTCATTGTAGCATCAAAAACAAATTCATTATAAATTTATAATATTCAGTGAGAAAGTTTTATGGGGATAGAAGTGTTTTGTTTCAAATCGCATTTCTCCAGTATAATAAAAGTATTATGTTTATTTTTTGCGACATGACATTAGTAATAATCTTATACAAAATTGTATTTTTACTGTATGTTTATTTTTAAATGGGATATTACTTTACATATGATGATTAGAATCAATTCTATGAATGTTTAACTTCAATTATATTTGAAATTTAAAAACGGCAGTTATTTTAGCATCATTTAGTGAGAAAGGCTGCATTTACGACCTTAAAGGATGTTAGTATATTTCTAAATCATTATGTAATTTTGTTACTATTTAGTTTAAATGAGTTTTATTAACCACCGTTTAGATACTAGTACTATTCTTAACATGCCTTTACCACACCAGTTATATGCAGCAGGATCACATTTAGAATATGGGCTAACTTTTGCAGAGCTGAATATTAAAGTTTTTTTTTTTATATGAAACCATTATGTTCGCCTATGGCTTTTATAATTATAACATGTATTTTTTGTCCATTCCAGATTAGTTAGTAGTGTTAGTTAAACCTTTCTGATTAGATGTAGTGCCCAATTGTATAGAGTGGACGAAGCCTTGCGATTCTAGCGCGATGCTACTGATGGCTAAGTTGAAAAGCAGCTATAGTACATTATTTGGACTTATTGTTCGTCTTGTAAATACTATACTTAGTTTACCTACTAAGGGTGTATTCAACGAAACGTGGATAAAGTTTAGTCTTAGAATAACCACTGTTTATTTGCAATTAAATTATTTTTTCATTAGTAAAAAGTGGGTAAAAGACATAATAAGACTAAATTTCATTATCGTTTGGTTAAATCGGCCCTAAATGCTGCGGCGCTGCTCTGTCGTGTCTCACTGCAAGTTCTCCTATTCTCATACCATTCCTATTTTCAGTTCTTTTTTGTCTTTAGTTTTTCTTGTTGGTGCTGACAGCATTTAATTTTATTATATTGTATGCTTCAGCCTACATCTATGCCTTTTTAATCAAATCTTTTTTTTTTTTTCAATTTTGATGATAAAGCCTTGTAAGCATATCTTTAGAGATGGAAGTCGAAAATAAATTGAAAGAAAATAATTTATAAAAGATCCGTAGCATAGAATGCATCCTTGCCTTCTTGATTATTTTATATGGAATCAATTTGATGGCAATTCAACCAGTACTTGTATATAGTTTATAGATACTTAGTATATGTATAGCGTTAAGAATCCAATATTATTTACCCTTGAATTATTTGTAATGTCAGGGCAAAATCTTAAATCATTGCAATACTAAATGGATGTCAATAATATTGCCTTATTAGTTTTGTATTAAAATGAAATCACAATAGTATTTTTGTAGAACATTAAAAGATAATTATGAAATTACTATATTAGATAGGTTCAAAGTCCTTAACAAAAGAAATGTATTATTCATCATTGTAATTTTGCAGCATTTGAATGTTGTAAAATGACCTTCATATCTTTATGTACAAAAAGCAATTGCCCGTCCAAGAGCATCTTGTCAACAAATTGTATTTAGAAGTAGTTTTTATATCATTAAATGAATCTCAAGCTTCAGTAAACATGTTACTTAAGTAGTTTCCGTCCAAATTTACCAATGACTGATTTTTTTACTTTTTATATGTATTTGTGTCTAATCTAAGTTGTGCATGCAACTTTTAAATGGTTAGTGTAGAGTAGGAGTGAAATCTCATTATTGACTTTACATAGATTTATTTCCAAATAAAAAACATTGTGAAAATTTAATGGGTTTTATTGAATTGTTCTTTTTCAGTGCCTGCACAAAGTGCTTATGTAATATTTACATAGTTTATCAAATAATGGGACTAATTAATTAGTTAATTACTAATATACAAAGAAGATTGATCAAATACTTTATTTACCATCAACAACTACTCTAATTTATTCACAATGAATAAATTTATTTACTAACACAATAAGGCCCTCATTGGCGCTTCTTTATCTGCTTGGCCTTTGCTGCAGCTGGCTTTGATGCACCTCCACTGAACAAAGATGTGATCATCTCCGACATCTCTGGCATTTCTCCCATCTTGGCCAAATTACTGATTTGCTTCAAGTCTTCTTTGGTCTCGGGATCATTCATCATCTTGGGCAGAACCATGATAAGCAGCAACGGCAGCACCATCATGATTACCATTGGGTTGAACAGGAAGTCTGTGAGCCTCCACTGCTCGCGGACTTGGAAATATCGGAATTTGGACAACACCTTCATTCTAAGTGGGTACGGCACCTGTATTACTTGCGAGGTTTGAACGAAATTAACTTTTCTGGCGCGGTATTTGCCTTTAGAGTTGATTTCAACTCTGACTGGTTCGTATAAATAATCAGGGTTGATGATTTCGACTATGTACGAGCCCGAAGGGACGTTGTGGATGACAAATGAGCCGTCATCTCTTATGAACCCTATGTACTCGCCTCCATTCACATGGACCCGTGTTTCCACCTGCCAATTTCCCACATCTAGTTCTTCTGCGGGAAATACTCGGCCTTCTATCACATATCGCCCGCTCCCAACTTCATCTTCTACCGAATTCCCAGCGGTGAAGGCGCCGCCCAATATACACAACAATCCAACGATAGGCAGTGACGGTGGATACATTTTCATGTAGCACTAAGTGTTATATGACTTTTGTCAATTTGTATTTTACTCCGCTTTAATGTAATACGCTAATGCGACTGAGCTATAGAAATTGGTCACAAGAACATGACTATTGTTGCGATAGTTCCGTCATTCTATCTATAGACCCGTCATTCACGTCACTCTGACATTGACAGTTTTTAGGCGTTTTTATTTCTGAGTTACGCGTGCTAGTTTGAAGAATCGGAATAAGGAACGCCATACATTGTCACCCATCATCACGTGAAACAAAACAAAGAAGTCAAAGAACAGCAAAACAGTGTGGTTTCACTAATTCGAGATTATTAATTTCTATATGAAACAATCTAAACATCTATCACGAAAAGTAGAACATGCTATCTTTTCACTTGGCGTATGCGATTACGTCGTCAGACTCAGATTAAGTTGTTTCGTAAATACTTACTGAAAATATTTTCTCGTTAGTCGTTAAAAACGTGAATTTGTATACCCTCGAATATGTCAGCTCAGAAAATTTTAGATTTTAGTTAGTTATATTTCAAACTTAGGGACTTTATCTGTATTCATCCCCTGGGAAAACATTGGGAAAAGCATCAAAAAGCTCTATGAGTGAACTTGACAGAAGTCGACGCTTACCGCTTACCGCACGTCCACTAACGTCATTGGAGAGCGATAAAAACTTGTTTATCGAGTTATTTACTACATATACATTGTACACATACCTTGTTATAATGATCTCATGTTTAAATAAATCCTTATCGTAACAACAATGAGTTTAAATAACATGTTAATCAGTTCGAATTCAGTTTAACGCTGGCAGTTCCTAGGAAACAACCAGCAAAATGTTTCGCTACATTATAATATTTAACGTTTTTGGCGCGTTTTGCTTGGCGGGCCAGTTTATGGTGGAGCCGGGGCCTAAATTCCCGCCAACGAAAGGAGAAGTATGGCCTAGGCCTCAACATCAGGTCAAGAGAAGCTCGTTTTACACTTACGACAAAGAACATTTCGCTATCAAGGTGAGTGGTTAACCCGTCTACTGGCTTAGGGATATCATGCTGAGCATATTCCTTAGAATTTATTTACTGCCAGCTCACGTACCTACTAATGTTCCTTGTAAATAAAAAATAAAAATACCTACTCTCTTGACATTTCCCGCCAATATCAAATTCCGCGTACAAATTTAATCGCCGGCTGACGAAAAGACAGCAACTGCATCTTGATACTTCTAGGTGGTGGGCAATAACTGCTCCATCCTCACGAGCACAGTGGACCGCTTCGGGCACGAGCAGGCCCGGCTGTCGGCGCTGGCGGACCAGCCGCCCCGCCGCCGCACGAAGCGGCGCGGCCGGCTCGCCCACCGCGGCGCCCTACGGGAACTGCTCGTCAACCTGACGGGGCCCTGCGAGCACTACCCGTACTTCGGGATGGTTGAGAGCTGTAAGTGTACTTTTTGGTAATATTATTTTAATTACTTCGACGCTTCTCGTGACCGCGGCCGCTAGAGGTAATTAAAACCGTATTTACCATATTACGACGTGATTAAGTCCCCTCAAATGACAAATATGTGTAACTTAGATTATAGTAAATTAGTTAAGTACCTATACTACAAAACCTAATTAGATTCCAATACATGTCAAAAAAAACTGCCAAAGATGGCTGAATGTCACAGTGCCACGTGTCATCATCATTGTGACGTTTCAGGGAAAACCAACCTTTGGTACAATAATTATGTTAAAATTAAATTATTTCCAAATAATATGATAAAGATCATCTCAATTTTAATAAACGTTTTATATGCATTCATCGCCTAACAGGTCATGGTTCGGTAAGATCATTTAGTCATTATGCTAACTTTAGCGAGTACATTTGTTAATTAGCCAATTAACAATTAACAAGTGACAATTCCAGTTAACCTTCTTTTATATCCAAGTGCAACAGAGAATCAAATAGACAATGCTCTTTCAGTGGAGTATTGGCAGAAAAGTATTTTAGTTTTCATCCCGATATCTATGACATGAAGGCGCAGCGCAGACGACAGAGTTTTGTGCGATCGAGTCTGCGCAGCAATAAATTCTCTGAATGGCGCGCTGACAGCTTCCATGAATTTCCATTCAGAGTTTCATGGAAACTGTCAGCGCGCCATTCAGAGAATTTATTGCTGCGCAGACTCGATCGGACAAAACTCTGTCGTCTGCGCTGCGCCTACCTAAGCGAACTCCTTTTCTATTGATACCTAAGCGAACTCCTTTTCTATTGATTGTCGGTGACACATGTTCGCAAAAGTAAAGTTGTCATTACGACATGCGTAATGCAACAATCGATGTCATAAAAGACAAACAAACAAATTTATTACAACGTGGTTCCACAGTGGGCTAGGAATCAAATTGGTTGACTGTACGTAAAAATATGATTGTTTATTTTTCCTAAAAATGTAATCGCACATTATGTTGATTATAAATTGATACCAAATGTTGTCAATCCCTGAGTTATTGCCATTGTAATATAGACTTTTTTGCAAAAAAACGATTTAATTAAATATCTTTTTTTGCGACGAGTATTTAAATAAGATAATTTATTTAAGAAGGAAAATTAAGTGTTGTCTTTAATATTATAAATAAAATAAACAGCTATCTATAATATTTACAGAAGTGAAAATTTGCTTATCACCAAATATGTCATTTTAATGGCAGCACTTTTTTGACGTGTATTGGAATCTAATTAGGTTTTACAGTATAGTTAGATTAGGTGGTATTCATTGCATTTATTGCATGATTGCATTGCATGATTGAATAGCTGCTAGACATGCTTCGTGTATTTGTGAGAGGGCCAAATGCACCTTGTTGTTTTGTTATCTAATTTCTTCCTTGATTTATTTAGGATCAAAATTTTCGGGCTAGCTATAGTACGTACGTAGAGGTTTGGGATTGCTAACAAAATGATGTTAAGCGCCATCTATTATCCAGTAGGAGAACTTAAAACAACTATCTTATGTATCGACTCTAAAGTCTAATTCTTACGACTGCGAGCTTTATAAGGAAAAAACCTAACGAAAAATAAAAACAAACGTGTTCTTGTATTGTTTTTTTTTCGATCGCATAAAAAAAGCTTTTGTGCATATCTATCAAAGTTTTATCTGGTTTCCAAGTTTTTCTGAGTTTATTTAAACTACTATTATTATCTTTTCCTTATTATCGATAAACCACATCATGTTTATTAAGTGTTTCACAAAACAACTAAGATTGTAGGTCAACAAGTTATTATCAAATACCTATTGAAAGTCCGCATTATCGCCACTTCAAAGTTATCATAACGGGTTAAGGCAAACACGATTTCATAAGCGTTATTTGATCCTATTGCCTATCTCCCGTGGTAATCTAGATTCTCAGACAATGAGTAAATTTAATGTCGTGGTACTCGGGATTTATCTATAAAGGTTTTTTTAATGATATAAAATTATTCTTGTCCAGGTTAGGTTGTAGATTATTCCCTCCCACCTATGTAAACTAGTTGACAAAAGGTAGACAGGGGAATCCATTTAGAGGTCTTGTTTTGGTAATGTCCATCTTCCAACCCATTCCACCTAAATTGCTAAATAAATATCCTAGTCGATAATTTAATTCTCTTAGCACATAAAAGATGGCACTAAAATCACAAAATCGTGCAGACCTCGTTTGTAGGACAACTTAAGATGTAGGACCATCGTGTCATACTCACATCACAAACTGAGTATACGTACTGAGTTACGTACAAGTAACATGGGATTTATGTTAAACTTCAGAATATTGAGCTTTCAGACAACCTTACGGTAGCGGCGTCGTCGCAACTGACGAGTGCTTCAATCTGGGGCATCATCAGAGGATTCGAGAGTTTCAGTCAACTGTTCTATCCTTCCGACGACTATGATGTAAGCTGCTAACTTACTTTTGGTTCAAATACGTGCCTATACTTCCCGTTTTGAAATGTTCAAATTAAGAGATTAAATTTAACAGTCAAATCAAATTACAAAATACCTGCCCAATTAAGAATCTTTGAGTAAGTGCAAGAAACCAGTAATTACCGATAAAAAGTTAACGGTAACTTTGATTAATTTTCAGGAAATAAGGATTAACAGGACTGACATTGTTGATTATCCCCGTTATTCGCATCGAGGCTTGTTACTTGATACATCCAGGCATTTTATTACAATGAAAAATATTTTGCTAACTCTGGACGCTATGGCAATGAACAAAATGAACGTTTTTCACTGGCACATAGTCGACGATCAAAGCTTCCCGTATCAAAGTGAAAGGTTTCCAGAACTGAGGTAAGAGTAATTTAACCTCCTGGATCCTGGAGATACAAATTTTGTCAAAAGTATATTTTTTTCCATAAACTGTATTAAGTACATACCCCTTAATGTTGGAAAATTAATAAAAAAAATCCTGGAGTTTTCCCCTCGATTTTTCACTATGTCCTCAGACGAGTACACAAGGACTTTGACCTCACTCGAGAACAGTATTAATTAAATCAAAATACTAGAAAAATCAACTTTATTTGCGTATAAACTCATAAAAACTCCTGATTTGTACTTCCTCCGATTAATTAAGTATCACATAAATCGCAATATCACAAAGAATTAAAAATACTTATGTACAAAATACATTTTTATACTGATTATACACTGGTTTACAAAGGTAACAGAATCTTTTATTAAAAATAGTAACAAAAACGAACTTTAACATAAAATTTGCACTATACGCACTAGTACAAACATAAAAACTTGTATACATATAAAAATAAATCACTTCACTGGATAAAATCTGGGTACACTGAAATCTGAGTATTGTTCATGACCCAGATTTGATTCTATATTATAAAAATCACATTTGTTACAATTTCACTAAGTACCTATCATTTTTTCGGACTTAATCTAAAGTAAACGTTTTGTTTTAATTCAGTTTTTAACTTGTAGAACATACATCAGATCTGGTGGTGAAAAAAATGGACTGGGAATGTCTTCATTTTCTAAATCGTGTGCCAAACTTGAACAAGTAGCTGCTGATGCATCGCTTATTTCGCTTCTTATGCTTGGACTAGAAAAACGTGACCCCTCTCTATTTCTATTTCTAATGCAGGACTAGGAAACGCCGAAGTTTATATCTTTCGATATATTTTGTAGATTTCAAAGATGTCACTATCATCGTCGTTTTCTGATTCAGATGAAGTAGAATCATGGTGTTCTAACTTTAGAATGATGAATGATACTTAGTTGTCACATAAACATCTTCGCCTTCGGAAAGGCCGTCGGATTTCATCGAAATTAAGCAACTCCTCTATTTCACAGTCATTCAAGCCTGAAAATTGAAATTAAAACATAATTAATTTTTACGAAAGATAAAACAACTGACAGCGTTGAGACCCTTTGTACTCGTACGAGAACATAAACGAAACTAATTCGTCCTCTTGTACTCGCACGAGTACATTAACTTCAGAGATACATAAAACTATTTTTTTCCAATTACATGCAAGAAATGCACTTACTAACATATGAAATATACCAAAAGTGTACTAATAGAAACAAAACAAAAATATATAATTAACAATCCATTGAGATAACTTTAGATTTACTTACCGCGAGGCATGGTGTGGCCGGCAGCGTACGATGTCAAAGCCGCACTGATCGCTGATTGGGCGTTTGTGACTCGGTGTTTATTTTTTTATGTTGACAAGTACGTTCGGAAACGTACTATGCGTGTAAACTTGTTAAGACGGTTTGACATTAGACTTCAGATTTTTTTTAATGTTATGTCCTCAAGTGAGGACCGGGGGATCCAGGAGGATAATTCATACTGTATGTTCATTCTAATCCTTTAATTTTAAATTTTATAGTAAAGCAAGAACACACTCATAGTCAGGCCCCCTATTTTTTACAACCATAATTTAACTTGTTACTTAATTGTGCATTGTATGTGAGGATCAAATTTAGTAATTACACAATAATATTTAAAACATGGATGGGTGTTCTTAGCATTTGTCATATATTTTTTAGCGAACGCGGAGCATACCACCCTACAATGGTTTATACAAAAGCGGACATCGCTCATGTAGTGAACTATGCCCGATTACTTGGCATTCGAGTACTACCAGAAATCGATGTTCCAGGTGAGTTAGTCGTTTTGTTTCATTCTTCATTCCAATTTTATAAATTACTAGCTTTTGCCCGCGGCTCCGCTCGCGTTATATTCGGGGTATCGCAGAAGAGATAGCACACATACCAATTTATAGCTTTCTACATTGAAAACTTCCACCTCTCACTTTAGGGAAATGGGGGGTTTTGAAGATACAAAAAGTAGCCTATGTCACTCTCCATGCCCTAAACTATCTCTACCTAAAAAATCACGTCAATCCATCGCTCCGTTTAGCCGTGAAAGACGGACAAACAAACAAACAAACAAACAAACTTTCACATTCATATATTGGCACGGATTGCTAGCTGTAGCAAAGCAAGATTCTACTAAAGGATGGTTTGTCCCGTTTCTTTGATTACGTTTACAGGTCACACAAGATCATGGGGAGAAGCGTATCCCAACATCTTGACTGAATGCTACAGGGGAAAGAGAGTGGTTGGTTTGGGCCCCATGAACCCCATCCGGAACGCCACGTACAAGCTGCTCGGGGAGCTGATCCAGGAGGTACAGGCCTGGTTCCCGGACAAATATTACCATATTGGTGGGGACGAGGTGGATTTAGATTGCTGGTAAGTTAATCTCAGAGTTTGTCGATGTTCTTATCCTATCCTACTTTTTATAACTATAAACAAAAAATATTATTTGAAGGGTAATGACTGCGGTTTAAACTTTAAACTTGTTTTTCAAAAGGAGTACGAACCCTGAGCTTCTAGATTACATGGCGAAGCACAACATGACGGATGTAAAGGAACTGCACGCGCTCTTCATGACCAAAGTCATCCCCCTGCTCGGAGACAGATCGCAACCTATCGTGTGGCAGGCAAGTGAATATACATAATAATTTGGGCTTTCAGTAACATTATAATACCTATTCTACTCATTAATTTTGAAGTACTATTTAGTTAAATTTTGAAATATTTCCCCGTGTGTTGCCGGGTTAGAATAGCACCTCCCCCTTTCTTCCCGTGGGTGTCGTAAGAGTCGACTCTGGGAAAGGGTTAGTGTATTGTGGGCGATGGGCTAGCAACCTGTCACTGCAATATCACGTTTGACCATCTGGTTACCCTGAAATTGCTTAACGTGGCACTGGATTTTCGAATTCACGTGCTCTGCCTACCCCTCTTGGGAATACAGGCGTGAGTATATGTATGTATGTATGTTGAAATATTTATGATTACAGGAGGTGTTTGACGAGAATGTTCCCCTATCCGAGAACACTCTGGTCCACATATGGAAGGGCGGGCCCGAGAAGGAGATTAATAAGGTAAGTTTGCCTACTTTCAGTCACAATTGAAGTGAAACAGGAAATTGCCGCAATTCTTTACATAGAAGAGGGATGTTTTATCATATTTAAGTTTGTATGAAACTTGTGAGGCATCTGCCTTTTTTAAACTAAATATGAAACAATTATGAACTAAATCAATTATCACTTCTATTCAGGTCTTGGAAGCGGGCCACAAGGTCCTGTATTCCTCGTCGTGGTATCTAGACCATCTTAGCACGGGCGGCGATTGGGAGCCATACTACAAGGCCGACCCTCAGAAGATGGTGGCGAACGTTTCCCTGGCCAGCAATATCATGGGCGGAGAAGCCTGCATGTGGGGAGAGTCCGTTGATGACAGGAACGTTATCAGCAGGTACAGTCAGCTGCAGAGAAACGTAACCCCCCGCCCATACAATGTTTCATTACTAGGGGGTTACTTTTCTCTGCAGCCGTCCGTACCTGAGTTGTCCATTTAATGTTCACTGTCTAAATAGATCTGTGGTAAAGAGATCTTTCTCCAGGCAGATGTTATGCCTAGGATCGAAGTCCACAGAGAGAAAGCTGGAAGTTGTATTTACGTAACCGATCTTCGAAATTTCGTTAGCGCTATGAGAGTTAATGTTTCTAAAAGTCACTACTGGACAATAGATGGCACTAGGGTTGCTATACAAGGTGTAACGGGGGCCCCGTGCGAAAAATGACAGGGGTATAAATGAGCTGCTATAGAAGCTGTAAAAAATATTGACAATAAATAGTCTTCTTAAATACCGAAATATTGCAATTTGAAAATTTTAACAAAAGAACTGACTTTCAAAGAAAAGGTTAACCACATTATTTTTTAATTAATTCACAAGAATTTTTTTATGTGCTGAATTTTTTGTAATATGTTTTATAGCTTCCCGTAAATTAATATTAATAAATTTCGTACGGGGACCAGTTACACCCTGTAGATCTCAAAATTTTGTAGTAGCTACATTGAGGATAGAACCTATAGAGTACTAATGTCATCTTGGTTGTTCGGAAATTATTCCGCAAAACAATTGAAGTGATCGCTGTGCTCTTATTGGCCGGTCCAAGATCGCGCGTAACGCTAGTGCCTTTTTCTCTACGGTTATTGGCTCTGTACAGTTTCTGTGACAGTGACGGTGACGTTTAGTATGTTGAAATCAACAAACTATTTGCGGACTGGGGTTGCGAACATTGTTTCTCTATAGGTGATTTTTTCAGAGTTTGGCCGCGAGCCAGTGCCGTCGCTGAAGCACTCTGGAGCGCGCCTCTCGACGACTCGTTTTCTCAGCTGGGGAGAGCTCGATATCGCTTAGAGGAACATACTTGCCGCATGATCCGTCGGGACATTGCAGCTCAGCCACCAAACGGTCCTGGGTTCTGTCTTGTGCTCAACAAATAAAATTTAAGTACTATTAATCGTCGATAAGTTGTAATCTATGTAATGTAAGACGTAAACTAGACCCCCGTTCAATTTAATTTTGTTTAGAGAAACATTTAGTCATTTTTATTGTAGTTTATGTTGTAAATGTTTTTGTAAGGAATTATATTAATATACAAGGTTGTTTTATTTTATTTCCAAGTATTCTTGGATTTTTTTTTTACGAAAAAGAGACGCGGTTTTGATTCACGACCCTATTTGGTAATCAATACATACAAACACGCTTGTGTTTCCAAATGCGGTAGGCAGGGTACACGTAACATTGCATAAACAAAACCATGACTACTTCACGCTTCGCAGCCACTTTTAGTAGGTATAATTTCAGGTTTAAACATAGATGGAAGAGGTATAATAGTGACAGAGGTCACAGAGGTAGCTCGCCTATGGCCCAAAATATACCTAAGTTTGATTCCTTAGTCGCGGGAGAAATGGAATGGAGAGGCGTTATTCTATCACAAGACCTCACTTCTTTTAGAGTTAATAACGGAAAGAGCGCATTACGGATTATACAGGTGTGTTGTCGTTGTATGTTGAATTACATGCTATGAATAGGTATCAGCCTGATACAGTACAATACTGCTGATACTATCAGCCTTACTCATGCCTTACTTGATGAATGCGGGTGAGTATATGTGTACGTGTACACGGTGTACACCTTGGTTTCGCGCTAGTTTGGTTTTGAAGATAGTGCATTCACCGGAAATAGTTTTTGACGTGACAACGTCTTAAATTAGGTTGAGCTGGGAGTCCCTTATGAAAAAGTGTAACGTTCGGTAACGTTACGATGACGTCATACTATTTTATGCGTCCCATTCCCAGCAAACCAATTACGTTGCAGAAAGTTTATCAGAATTTCAACTTCATTTCTAAGCCTTCGATAGCTCAGTTGGTATAGCGGTCGCCTCTGAACCCATAGTTCGCTAGTTCAAATCCGGTTCGAAAGAGTTCTTTTTGTATTTTATTTTTTAGTGCATTAAGTGCTATAAAATATGTTAATTATATTAAAATATTGAATGAATATACTGTAGTAATTCATTAAAAATAAAATTAAATAAAATTAAAAAAAACTTTTGAAAAATGGAAGCATTCCATCAGTATTTTCTTATGACGTACGGTAAGTCTTTAAGTTAAGATGTCAAATCGTATAGGACATAAGGTAGCCTAGGCCAGCCTGGGTTGTGTGAGTTCACGGGTTTGCCGCTAGATGGCGTTGAAATTAATTTAAAATAATTGGTATACGAGCTTAAATGATTTAATTAAAAGAAAAAGATTCCGTAAGATTCTAAACGAGAAAAAAAAAAAAGAAAAAGTATAAAAATATACCTCTAAATTGCGACGACACGTTTGAATATGCTGTAGTAATTTATTTATTAAATTAAACGTTTAATATATGTAAGGGTAGACCCGTCCCTTATGATGTTGTTACTAATAGATATATGTCTGAAATAAAATTCAATTTGGATAGCTTCACAATTGTATTTAGAAAAATATGTACAAAACAAAAACAATTAAAATTATAAACAACTAACTTAAAAAATAAACTTAAATCTTCTGTTTTACGGTTTTGTAATTTGTTCTTCCCTACCTTGGCAAAAGAAATAGTTGAGTAATGGCTTCAATTACGTTTAAAACATCGTCTCTAAACATCTAATCTATGCACCCCCGAGGTATGGTTTCGTTTCCTCGCTGTATCGCAATGCTGATGCGTTGAGCGAGGTGGCTGCCAGCTCTTCGGCCTCCGGTTGCATCAACCAGCCGCTTGGAGAGCTCTTTCATTAAGTTGGTGGCGCTGGAACCCCAAGGAACTAAGGTCTCGACTCGGAATGGTAAAAAAAGGTATTCTGGGCCGAATATTCCTTCTTCCTACTATACGAATGAATATTCACTTTAAAATTATTTTACCACTCAAAGTCGTTGTCACGTAAAACTTTCGCCCGTATACCGACTTTACAGGCAACCAGTTTTTTTTACTTTACCGGAAATGAAGGAAACGGATGTTACCTATTGACATTTTTTAGCATGTGTATAAACACCTTATAAACCATAGAGCATCATCCGCACTTTTAAATAAAACCGGTAAAAAAATCATGCACATCACTACAAAAATCAATCAAAACAAACTTATTTTGTCTATGATTCAGTGTAAACAATAGTTTGAATCCGTCGCCTCGTGTTTATCCACTGTGTTTATTCATTGTGACTTTGTGTTTTTTATTTTAAAAATGTCATTTTTTTAGCAATTTTTGTATAGGAAATAGTCAATGAAATGTCGGGATACTTAGAAGTTAAGTATCCCTTTAAATCAAATCTGTATCCTTTCAAGGTAAGTTTGAGTCACTTCGGATGTGATGAAAACATTGGCATGGCATTGATTATTTGTTATTTTTTTCAGACGTGGAAAAGACAATGGTGTATTTTGAGACCGAGCCCGACGTGTTCTGGTGGTGGTTCGTTGGCGGTGTATTGTAGCGAGGCTGGGGCCTCGTCCGGGGCGGTGGAGTTGCCGCCCGACGGCGTGGTGCGGCTGACCAGGTCTCGGAGTCGGCCGCATGCGTTCGCCGTGTTTTCGCTCCTGGAGCCCCACAAGCCCCGTATCCTGCTCGCGGCACAGACTTCCCAAGATGCTCAGCTTTGGATGGACAAAATCAGAGCCCTGCTGGATGGCAGGCAGGTTTTAGGTGAGAAAATCTACCTTCATTCTTGTTTACTTTTTGCGCGGTGAAAGTTCAATTGGAATGTCAGTTTTTGTTTGTTGATTTATTTTATACCGTGACCATATTTTCAATCAATGTTTTTTTGAAGTGTCATTATTGAACCAATGTTTAAGCTGGTTGTCTTGTAGCCAATGCTTTAAATAATTAAAAAACAACATTGAACCAGATAGTAGTAAAAAGTATTGGCAGTGCAATGGGGTTCTTGGAATAATAATGCTAATGGCCCTTCAGCTAACGTCACTGATTGTATGCTAATAAACATGCATTTGTTAACATTACCATATAAATGTTAAATGCATCAACAAATTACAATTCTATTGTGCTGACCTGCTCCTTTATGTGCAGTAAATATTTGATACTTCTTTATTGTATGGATTCTAAACTGCAATATAAATATTGACTAATTTTTGATGCTTTAGATTAGACTTCGGCATAATATGAAAGTTTATTTGGATGTTGATGTGTTTATGTTTGGTTATTTGTTATTGTGTCCTGCAAAAGGTACAAAGGTCATGGTTTTAAAAAACTTTAAAAGAATAGATCATCAAAATAATGTCATATTCTTAGGCTGTTTACATGGATAACCTCCCATCCCCAATACTTAAAATCTGGCCAAGGTAGGTTCCGGTGACTACAAAGATGTGGGTAGAATATAAGGCATTATCTCATAAAGTATAAGAACATGGAAATGATACATTTCACAGTTAACTGTACAAGTGGCAACTATACTAGAGACCGATAGGTACTTAAAAGATGGTAAACAATCTTGATGTGTCTTTTTATTTAAACATACACTTTATAAATCAAAATCTTTACATTTTACAATTTACGTATGAAAAAATCATTTACTTTCATAATTGAATTGTATATTGTAACGATTTTCATTTTTAGACTGTATATTTCAATAAAAAGACATGTCAAGATTGTTTACCATATTTTAAGTACCTATCGGTCTATAGTATAGGTATTGTCAAATTATTACAGCTATCTGTAAAAATGATATGCATTATTAAACTAAACTATTGATTTTTGACCCATTAAAGAATGTTATTGCAATAAACTTAATTATTTCATTTGTCAAGCAATGCAATGTCACTCTGGTATTACCTGTAATTAGGTTCTATGATGAAATCTGAACACAGTGCAAAGTAACTAAACCAAAACAATCCCTCTCAAACTGAGACAAGGCTTAAGGCTAGGAGTAGGATAAAAATAGGTGGAATTATTATATTGCTGTAGGTTCTATGGTGGGTTACAAATCAGTCAATTGTACTAGATATAGTGTACTAAATAGATCTCTCCATTTACTATCTTAGAGTTAAAAAGTTAACTTCATTGAAACACAGAGGATAAAAGTCCTTTAGATCTAGGAAGCGGGTAGCAGCGGGTAGTAGTAGGCTGCTGTAATAGGTAAACCACTTTGTCATTTACTAGGCATAGCTAATGGCAATTTATCATTAGTTTTAAGGAAAAACAAACTGTTAGGTGCTAATAGCTTTTGGGGAAGTTGTTCTGTGTGGAAAAGAATGGGTTTCACACTTTTTCCTTATGTTATCATAACAAAATGATTTAACGAACCATCAACTGCTCTATTTGTGGGCAATTGTAGTTAATGATTTCAAATAAGATTGGAAACAATACCTGTATGAGTTTAAAACAGTGATATGTAGAGAACCCTGTCACAGGGAGCTTTTCCTGGTGTTACCAAGAATTTCATAAACAAGTGCAGTTAATGCTACCAAAATTATCAAATATTACTTACTTAATTTTTATTTTTTCAAATTTTTCAAGAAGTTAAAAAAAAAACTTAAAGAAACTATTATTGTTTTTTGCGATGCAGTCACCTTCAAACTGTTCCTGTTTTTGTTTTCATAATGGCTCTAGATACATTATTTATGTTGACTATATTATTTCAAGAATTGGAACGTAGACCTGGTTTTCTCTGATTACGACATAAATTACTCATGCAATTATACTCAGAATGTTAGATAACCGAGTGGGAGTAGGACAATGTGCAAGTTTAACTGCCAGTTAGCTGCATAGTTCACTTTCTATGTACTAATTAGTCACTTAGTGTATGCAAGTGTACAGAATAATGGATACACTTTCAGCCTCGGTCAAAAGTAGTCAGCATGTTTATTTTTGTCAAAAAAAAAACAATAATAGACAAATTTCAATGAAGTTCCTGTAAATCCAGGAAATTTTCTTTAAAAACCTGTCACATATTTATTGTGATGAAAAATCTGAAACCTAAAATGTTTCACTGCAATGTTATACGAAAATGTAGTGGATCAACAGCTAAAGCACCAAGCGCACTGCGGTAGCGGGGCAGCGCGAGGCGGTGACGTGACGTTATCGGTTGTAATATGCGAAAATATACGAAAGAGCGCGCCCAAAGCACCGGCCGTGAAATAAGTTTTTCGTTCATAGAGGGAGAGTAAGTTCGCGCAGTGCTTTTTCCGGGTACAAGTGATGCGGAATTTTACTCTCTCTCTCTCTATCTCTCTCTCTCTAACACCGCGCCGCTCCGCTTCCGCTGTCAGTGCATCTAGAGCATTAAATTAAACTTTTTTTTATTAGCTGTACAAAAAAACAGTTCAAAGTTCAAATGCATGACTGTGCTCAATGCTTTTGCCTTAGGCTGACTAAGTGAATTTCTATTTATTATTTTTGTGTTATTGGTGTTCATTGCAAAACATGTCCAGAAATACCAGGTTATGAGCACATGCTTTTGTCATCAAAATATTCTAAAACTGTCAATCGTAATGTAGGTCATTAGATCTTTTGTGCAACTTATGTGAGAATTCCGCTTCTCATGTCAGGTCAAACTTCAAATTAGAAACTAAAATTGTAAACAATGGGTTACATATTGCAAATTATAAATGTGTAGTCATCAGTTAGGTTCTTGACCGGTGTAAAAATAGATAATTTAGACTATCTTTAAAGCTATCTGAACACACTGATAGTGGATGCGGAATACCGCGGTTGCAGTGGGGAAACAACGGAATTAATTAAATTTTAGAATGGTCAGCAATAGTCACATTTTTTAATATATTCAGTGGCGTAGCTAACATGGGTCACACCCGGGGCGGATATTGTTGGTGTCCCCCCCCCCCTAGAATTCGACTGAAACGGTTAAAATAAAAAATAATTATGATTCATGATTTTACCTTTTATAATTTTTCATTGACTACTAAAGTTCACAGCTGAGTGTCACCTCTGAGAGGGTGACACCCGGGGCGGGCCGCCCCCGCCCTCCCCCTAGCTACGCCACTGAATATATTATTATTGTAACAACAAGTAAACATAAACACAAAATAAACTCGTGATAAATGACAGTGCATGAAATAAACATTACAATATCTTGCTTTTCAAAAGGGTGTATTCCTGTCACGTTATTGATTTGTTTAACATGTTTTATGTATATATGTTATGGACCAAGTGATTAATGCGGGCATTATACATAATGCCCGGGCATTATTCATAATGCCCAGCTCTAGCGGGCA
>BHDV01017911.1:15627-32820 GCA_005406045.1 Adoxophyes honmai | reverse complement strand
ACTACATTGAAAAATAAAGTAAAATATGTTAAAAGTTATTTGCGTCCTTATCATTCTCAAAACTTATTGAACGCCCCTCGTATAGGGCGGTAAGAAGGTGATAGTATTTTTCGTCTGAATATTATATTCCATTGACTCTTTTTGCTACAACAACCTTCAAGCACAATATTTACAAATTTAATCACTATCATTATTTGATTAGTTCTAGTTGCAATAATTAGCAAACTTTTTAATACCACCCCATTAAAGCAATGAGCCAATTAAAAAAAACTTTTAATGTGTTACCAATAGTAATGACTGTAATGAGGATAATTACAAAAATACTATTATGTTATTAAACAGTAAGGGGGTTTTGGTTATCATCTTTCTCTTTTATAGGTCATTTCAAAACTCTATTTCAAACCATTTGTCATTCTCACCTCATGACTTCATTGAAGGCAATTTTGAACACAGGTTGACAATACAAATTCAGATAATGAACTTGTCAAAATTGCCTTCAATCCCCATCATCTTTGCAGGCGCGGAGTTGCTCAAAGATTCATACTCAGTCTCCATCATCACCACTGGGCTGGCCCGCAAGCTGGGCCTCAGCGGAGATGGGGTCCTGTCTTTGACCCCCACTGGGGCCCTCTTGTCCCGCTCACAGAAACTCGACACCCTTATCGAATGGAAACACATCAGAGGGACCACGCATACCACTGACTCAGACAAAAACAAGATCTGCGTGATCAATGTCCATAGGTTTGTGGTTTTGATTTTGTTGTTTTTTGACAGTGCACGGGTTCGGGTGCTAGCACGCTATGGAAATATGACTGGGATCTGTATTGCAGTTTGTAAAGTTTCTTTATTTTTTATGCAATATCTACCTGCTTTCGCCCTTGATGTTTTGGTAAGGGGTATTTCGCTAGACGTTGATTCTATAGAAGAGATTGTTTGGTGTAGCAATTTTGATTCTCCGAAAGGCATAGTTTGAAGAGCTAAATTTTGCAAGAACTGCAGCAATATTTTGATAAGGCAAACTTTCGATATCCATAAATTGTAAGAAGTACCATGAATTGAATACTGAGTGCTAAGAGAGGTGTCCCCACTTTGTCCACCATTTAAAGTCCATGCTACTATACTATACTTTAGAGCATTAAGATTAATGTTCAAATTGGCAATATGTATTCAACTGAAAATTTAAATTTATTATAGCAATATTTATTGTCATATTTCTAATGGAATTGAATTCTCAGAATGTAACCCATTACCACTGCATCATTAGTTAAAATTGAGAAGTATCAATAGTCCAGGATAGCAAACGCAATTAAAATTCTGTGTCACTGTTTAGGGTAAATATACAAAATAAATAGAACTGTTATTGATGGATGGGTATTTTCCTAGTACAAGAATAAATAAACATGTTTATATTTGTTTAGGGAATCAATTAGCTGATTCACAAATTCATCTGGCTCATTTGTGAGAGAACCTTTGGTGCTATAACATGTCTCTCTCAATTTACTGATAAATAATTAGTGTGCTGTTAATTCTTTGCCTTGATTAGTGTACACCTTTTATTGAAATTAAAGTGAAATGAAACGAGTGATGTGGAAGGATAGAGAGGATTTAGTCCAGCAGTGGGTGGCAGATTCACGGTAAAGTAGAAGTATTGTGTTGATTTTGGTACCTATACTCCATTCAGTTTAAGTGTAGACTTTTAACAGAAAACATTTGAATTTTTCTCAGAAATTCAGTAAGTAAGTAAAAAACTCTTTATTGTACAAAAAATAAATAAAAGACTACAGATTGGTAAAAAAAAAACCACAAAGTACAAAGGCGGACTTATCCCAAAAGGGATCTCTTCCAGTCAACCCTTGAGCAGTAGAGAGGAAATTCAAAGGTAAAGCTGGAAATCATTATTGCAATAACAGTTATAATGCCATTAAAACAAATGGTTTCACTATTTGCGGTGACGCCTTAAGTACACTTAAAAATGTGTGAGGATTTGACTTAAACTTAAAAGTCTAACGTTATACGTTATACAGAATGGGGTATAGGTATTTTCGGTTAGAGAATACTTTGTAAATACTATTAAACACATTTGTTCGTTTAACACTATAAAATAGTTGGTAAATACTTAATTGTTGCTGCACGAGTAGTTAGGTGGTGGTAACGGGACAGTAGATGGAACACAGACCAGTTTTCCACATTTGCCGTGAATAAAAATGCTATTTAAGTTGTGGTGTTCGTGTTGTGAAAACATCAATGCACGGAATAAAGTACAGACTGAGGAATCCGCACCAATATATAAATGTGAAAGTGTGTTTGTTTGTTTGTTTGTTTGTCCGTCTTTCACGGCTAAACGGAGCGATGGATTGACGTGATTTTTTAGGTAGAGATAGTTTAGGGCACGGAGAGTGACATAGGCTACTTTTTATCCCGGAAAAAAATGATGTTCCCGAGGGAAAACAAAAATATAGTTTGCTTGATAGATCGATATCGATCGACGATAGATCGATATCGATCGACGATAGATCGATACCAATCGATAACCGATCGATAGATGATAGATCGATGGCGCCGTGTGTCGTTTGAAACGAGAAGTTTTCTTATAGTTGTGCTTTATACCGCAATATAACCGAGTTCCACGCGGGCGGAAAGCTAGTAGTGTAATAAGGGAAATAGCTGGTGTGAAAGTAGATATAGTGATTAGGATAAAAAAATGTTTAGTTGGTTTGGTCTTATAGTGAGGATGGATGAAAGAAGATTTACTATGCAGATTAATGTGGGTGTGGATTGGTCCGCTGGGAGGGGCCTAGACGGACGTTCCGTGACCAAATCGGGGACGTTTTAGAAAAAGTCAAAGAGTATCCGAAACCGACGAGCATTTATGAAAATTATGAATGTGGATGAAGCAAAAGTGATGTGTCGATTATCGGGATCGTAGTAAGTGGTACAGTCTCTGTCTATGTCTACCTATGTGGGAAAGAGGCGTCACGGTAACTTGTCTTCTGCAAATCATCTCATCTCACCACTTCATACTCTTCATAGCATAGCGCCGACATGTTCATATTCCGAACTCATGCTCACGAATTGCCACTGTTTTATTTATTTGTGGAGAGACGCGACCTTTGCCCGCTACGCATCATGCGGTGCTCAGACAATACATGACTGACTTGCACTGATTATGTAGGCTTAGCACGGCAACACGCTCTAGTCGCCTCACGCGGGATAAACTGCCTGTCTCTATCTGATGTCTCTAGTTAGACAGTGACGGGTACAGTATCTTGCGCGTATTACTACTCGCGCCCCATCGTGCTAAGGCGGCAGGTTTAACAGTTACGTTCCCTTGCAGCAGCTTCCACGGCGGCGGTACGCTGCAGCTGTCGACGCCGCTGGCGGGCGCGCTGGCGCCGGCCCTCAGGGGCCGCGAGGCGCGCCCCGTGCGGCCGCGAGACCCCCGCGACCCCCGCTCTGTCCGTCCAAGACGCCTGAGCCGGAGCGAGGGAGACTTACGTCGCGCTGCTACTGGAGACGAAGGTAAACTTACATTGCAGCTGTCGACGCCACTGGCGGTCTCGCATACGCCGGCCCTGAGAGCTCGTTCCCACCATGTCGGGTGTCGGGCCGTTTTTTTATCGGGTGTCGTAGCGGAAGAACATTTTATATGAAGCTGTTCACACACGCTCGACAACGATTTTGTGACGGATCCGACATAAAATGTTAGGCCTTTTTTTGTCAGCCCGTACGCCGATAAAAATCGTGTCGGGTGCGCTGTTCACATAAAATTGGGCCGACCCCACCCATGTTTCACCCTCTTTACCTCCCGCGCGTCGCGTTCGCGCATTTTCATTTTCTTGGCTAATAGCCAAGTAGTGTGAACGGAGGCGCCGACACCCGATAAAAATCGTCCCGACAGTCGACTAGTGTGAACGAGCTCTAAGGGCCCGCGACCCCCGCCCTGCCCGCCCGAGTCGCCCGCGGATCGCCGGCGGAGATGACGATAACTTACTCGACTCACTTTTTTAGATAATAATAAAATAACATAATTAGGTATAGTATTGGTTTCATTATTATTAATTTCTATAACACTGTATTATGTACAAGTTAATTTTTGAATGAATTATTGTAGACGCTATTCCCGGTTTTTCAACAAAACATTTATATTTCTATTGATTACTGTTCAGCGAGAAAATTACTATTCAATTTGTATTAGTAGTAGTATAAAGTAGGGATGTTACGGATGTGGTTTATCGGAACCGAAGCCGGAACCGGAGTTTTTTTATTTGTTTTAACGGATCCGAATTCGGAATCGGAACCGGATTCGGAACCGGAATCGGAACCGGAACCGGAGCCAGAACCAAACTCTTCATATTCATTTTGATGAATTGATTTTAAGTGATTTTTTAACGAAGTAGTTGTACCTACCTCCTTTTCTTGAATAGGTTTTATCGCAAAATTTGCCCTTGGCAGAGTTTGCGTCTACTTCTAGGAAGTATTTCCATATTGGACTTACTTTCGGCTTAATAGCAGTATTTTTTTTAAAACCACCATGAAAAAAAAAACAATAATATCCCACACACGCACTAAAGCCACTAAAACTTTAAAAACATCGAACCAAAATACGCAAACACACCGCCGAAAACAATAACAAACAAACGAATGAAAAACATATTAGGTACGCAATACACGTGAGGTGATTCCCGGAGAGACAAGTCAAAACCTGTTTGTACCTCTCGGCACGCGCCGCGCACCCCGGCCGCTAAGTTTCGGTTCCGATATAACATCCGATTGAAATTCATCGGAACCGAATCCGGAGCCGGATGTGTAAATTTAACCGAATGTTTCGGTATATCGGAGCCGAATGCGAAGGTCCGTAACATCCCTAGTATAAAGCACTGAACAAATAAAAATGACTGCCAAGTTTCTTGCTTCGCATTCTTCGCATCATGGTATTTCCGAAGCGCAACTTGCTAAAATAAAATTTTGATTTGGCATCGCAACGAATTGTGGTTTTGTGTATTTTTTTGTACATATTTTTATTTAGTATTTTTTGTACAGGCGACGTCCGCCGCAGCAGCTGGTCCAACAGCGGGCCGTCCGAAGTGGCGCTGGACGACACCGACCTGCTCATGTTGAAGGTAACTTATTTGACGAATTATATTTACAGTCAGTATATCTACCCGTGACCTGTGTGGTGCCGGGTTAGAATACCACCTGCCCCTTTCTTCCCGTGGGTGTCGTTAAGAGTCGACTCTGGGAAAGGGTTAGTGTATTGTGGGCGATGGGCTAGCAACCTGTCCCTGCAATATCACGTTTAACCATCTGGTTACCCTGAAATAGCTAAACGTGGCACTGGATTTTTGAATTCATGTGCTCTGCCTACCCCTCTTGGGAATACAGGCGTGATGTATGTATGTATGTATTTTCAGTTGGATTCAAGGATTTTCGGAAGAAGGACTTTTATCGGAGCGGAACGGAAATAATGTTATGGTTTTTAAACGATTCTGATATAAGCAGACTCCGTTATCATTGTTAACAGATTGGTTGTACGTGCTAAAAGTTTAGTTGCATCATCCGTTACGTTTCCAATGAATTTTCACCACTGATAACGGGTCTGCATATAAACAATATTTAATCTATTTAGTATCAATTAGAAATTGAATTTATTTTCAATCAAATCCTGTGCTGACTGTATAGTGTATTAGTGTAAACAGTCTTTAAGAGGGCGCACACATTTTTTACGTACGTAATATAAGATCAGGTGGGGGAAGAGAAATTCAGGGTCAGGGCAGGGGTAAGAGGCACCACACACCATAACTCGTCGAGTTATGAGTGATTATGGTTTGTAGAGCCCTCTTATCTCTGCGTTTCTCTTCCCCCACCTGACCTTAGTGGTTTTGGACCAATGTTTAAAAAATCGTGAAATGTAAATTAACTCATATTTAGCCATGAAAAAAATATGGTTAGACTAAACATATTCTGTAAATTTACAATAAAATTGTTACATTTGTAATTACATTAAAATCAATGAGAAAAAAAATAAAGTAATGGTTCAACTTTCAAATTATGTAAAATGATATTTGAATAATAAAAACCAATAATTTGATTCATGTTAATCCGTTAATCCCCAGTAGACTATATTGTCTATCAGATAATAACAAGTTTATATCGTTTATGGTAAATTTTAATGGAAAATTTTCAAGTGAAAGACAGCTCTGACGCGTATTTTTGTGAAAACCCTTCAACAAATTGGCTAAGTAAAAGAAATCTGTGTTGCTAATAAAATATTTCTTTCCGTTAATCCCTAGAAAAAGAGTTTATTTATATGTTACAGTAGTTTTTCTTTAAAAACTTAAGGATTTATAGCTTTCTAAAGCATTTGAAAAACATCAAAATCACCGAATTTTGTTTGCACGCTCTTAAGTATTCGCAAGAATAACATTTTGTAACTCTTACGACTAAGATGCCGTGTGGTGTTGGGTTTAGAATAACACCTCTCCATTTCTTCCGTGGATGTCGTAAAAGGCGACTAAGTAAATAGGTTTAGGTACGCTTTAGGCGACAGGCTAGCAACCTGTCACTATTATACCTGTCAACTCATAACCTTAAAAAATATGCTAAAAGTGGCCACGAAACGTGAAATGGTCATGGTTTTGTCCATGTAGCGTTTTGTATGCTCTGCCTACCCCATTTAGGAATACATGCGTGATGTATATATGTATGTACGATTAAGATCGATATTTATTGATTTAACTGATGTGTTGCAGGAGAGCAAGCGCATCCCGAGCGGGCAGCTGTCGCGCTGCGCGGCCGCGGGGCACCTGGCGACCCCCGAGGGCCCCGAGGCCCCCGAAGCCCCGGCAGTCGAGGCCCTCGCGGCCCCCGCGGCGGGGGCTTCGCCCGCAGTCGCAGTCCCCGCCGCGTCCGCGCCAAGAACTCGGCTCGTCGCCTCTGCTTCTATTGATGACTGGTAAGTTGGGTTGTTTTGAGGATATCGTAGTTTCTTTTTTAATTTATTTACTTTCAATGTTGTTTGTTTTATCCATGATGTTTATTAGTTTTTTTAATGATTTGTATTGAAGCATTAATAATATTACCTTAAATGTCAGATAAAAAATATTTACTCGCTTTGAATTTTAAGGGTAGTTCATTGTGGGATTGGAACTTAGGTGCTGTAAAATTACTATTAAAACTTTCTCCTTATCATATCTACGTTAGAGCCAAATGATTCATTTACAATTTTTGTTTGGCGTTCTAGAACAACATCATAAAACATCATAAGTGTACAGAATTTATGCTCAAAAACACCTTTCCCATTCCTACAACGTAATTATTCCTCCAGCATGTCCGACCGGCGCTCTCTACTCTCCATCGCGTCGGGCATCTACGAGGAGATCCCGGACCTGCCCGAGGGGCTGTACACCAAGATGACGCGCGACGTCGTCGACGGCCCCGGGAAGGCGGACGCGAGCCTCAGGCGGCGAGACGAGCCGACGTATGAATCGGTGGCGGATTGCGTGTACGCCACTATGCGGCGGCCGGCCAGACGTGCCCCGCCTCCGTTACCGCCGCGTCTGCCCTTCGGGTCAGTATACTAGACTACAAGGCCATGGAAAATAAGCTTACCAACAAAAATTTAATTTCCGGTACAAGCTTTTTTGCCAACTGTACTGCAACATTGTCATCCACCCTAGATTATGAGCACCAGATTTCAAGCCAATCAGATCAACCTGGCTGGGCCACCAGAAGTCCACTACCGGAATATTGTACATATTGTCATCCAAATTACGTAGGCATACCAAGTTTTAGCTTAATCGGTCTAATTACATAATTCCTCACTTGTATCTGAAATTTTTTATTTACCTAGTCACGTACAAACCGACTTGTACCGTTCATAAACGACGGCATAGCGGTCATAGCTGTTAACTGTCTACTGCATCATTAAATAAAAAAAATGGTTAGGAATTTAATAATTTATCCTTTACCTAACAATAATCATTTCCCTCCAGGACTATGAAGCTGGGATCATCGTGGAACTCGCGCATGAACGCGGCGAGTGAAGGCGTGACGCGACACAGCTCGCTAGGCTCACTGCCTCGCTGCTGCAGCGTGGGTTCTGCCTCATCCGCCGCGTCGGCCGCCTCGGCCTCGTCCGCCTCACGCACCCGCACCCTGCCCAAGGCCACGCGCCAAGCCTTCAGCGTCTTCCGCAAGCGCCTCAAGAGCGACTCCCGCGTCATGTCACCCAAATCCGACACGACCAAAGAAAACAAGGACGTCGAAACCAAGAAAAAGAAGTTCGACTTCACCCCCACCCGCGACATATTCAAGAATTTCAAGGTCAGTCGCAAGATGAAGAACCTAAAAATCAACGGCGGTTTATCCAAAGCCGGCGAGACTAAAAGCTGCGAGTTCCTCGATGAGACTGAGCACGTGACCGCCGCGCGCTGCTCAAAATCCGTGGAGTGTCTCGAAGGCGCTAACGAGTACCTTGACGACTTTGGCGCGGATTTGTCCCTCGAGTTTAATGATGACGCGGTCACCGCGCTCGCGTTGCCTCAGGAGATCATGGAACTTATTCTGCGCAGCGAGCATTTGAATCAGCTCCGCCTGCGGGCACAGATGAGCGAAGGCGACTATATGCCGATGTCGCCGATAACGCCTGCGCCGCCCGCCGACCACCACTATATCGCCATGTCGCCGCGCACAAACCTCGCCTGAACCGCCTCTAGTCTCGTGCCGATCGCCGTTTGAACCTGCCCCGCCGGAGGTCAGTGATATATGCTTAAGACTCGAAACCTCGGTATCGAAATTAACGCGTGAGTATTTATTTGATCTCATTTGTTAGCGAACGACTCGGAATAAGACCGCGTCGGCTCCGGCCTGACGACTGGGCATTTTGCGCAGCTATTTCGAATTATTTAGTATTTATATTATATACGCGGCCTTTTTGGCTTTAAGTAATGTTAGAACTAGTATTATTGAGGTTATCTGAGCACCGTTTAGATAATCCTGTCTGTGAACGCAAGCTGCTCTTTCCAAACGCACTTGTGTCGCGTAAAATGAACAAATTTCATATCATTCTTACGATTAATTTATACTTTGTATTGGATTTCGCCTAATAGAAAAATATTAACGTTTTCGAAACATACTGCGAAATTATCTTTCACTTTATAGACGTCATGTGCTATTATGGCAGCTCAATGGACTGGCGAGGAAGTTAAAAGTGTTCAGTAGTTGTAAGACGAGTGGGCCAATGCTTTCGGGGCGTAGGGTAATAGCTAAATGACTTGCAATGTAGATGTGCCATCAAACTAATTTGGCAGAAATGAATAGAACTGGATTTTTTTATTTTCATGAATTTCACGTGTACACATTTTAAATACAACGATCACGTAAAAATAACAATTCTAAATGTATCTCATGATTTTGAAAACTTATCAAAACTTTGAACGTTTTTTTACTGTCGATGTATTTATTCTTATAGTTTCCAAGCACATACTGCCAAATGTATTGTAAATATGGCTCGCTTGGTTGGTGTAGCTTTCGTCTTTTTTCTTAGTTCTTATTTTCTGAAGTGGCTTTGGAAAAATGTTCAAATAAATTTGAAAAAAAAAAGAACATGAATTTATCTTTACATTTCTGCCAAAATGGGTTGATAATGCAAATGCGCGTAGGAAGAATTAATTATAAGACAGTGGTTATTTTCCATTAACCAACGAAATCGGTAGTTTTTTTAAGGTATTATCTAACTTGAACTGATTTAATACCAATTACGTGAGAATAGAAAAAGAGTTAAAATTCTGCTCATTATTTTTTGTTTAGGTAATTGATGTTAATTGTAGTATTTGGTTGAAAAGTACGTTTTGATGCAACTGAATAAATAAATTGGGGCAAGTGGTACTATGGGGCCAGGTACAAGCACGGGGTAAACGACAAGAGGGTGCTTATTGGGGCAATTTTTGAGATGTTTTGAAACTAGCCGACACCTGGCCAATGATTATGAGACGCTGCTCATTACGAGTGAATAATTCTGTACAAAAGCATGAATATGTTGCGTATTTTACCTTACGAGCCTGCACTGAAAACTATTGAATAATCTATTTCAAACAATTGATTGACAATCTCATCTTTAGCTTTCCACTTTACTGACAAATTTTCACTGCAATCGAGCTCTAATTACTGACAGATAGACTACCGACAGACTGATTGGCTGACTTACTGACTGACTTTTGACATAATCTCGTGTACCTAGAGAAGAATCAGTGCTTTATAAGTTCTGGTTTTATAACAGTGTAGTAAATTTTCCTTAGTGAAAATTAATCACATTTGCCTAAAAAGTTCCCCATATTTGACACACTTGCCACACATTGCCCCGATACTTTGAGAATAATTTCGCTTGCGCGATCTCCAGATTTCATCAAGAGAGATGGAACATTTTTGTAATTAGATGAAGTCTTTCAAACAAATGCATTTCAGGTAAAGATCTTGATTTAATGGAAAAAGTATGAGCCAAAAATATGTGTGATTGCAACATAGGAGTAGGAAAGTACTGCCAAAAAGATAGCGTAAAGGATAGGTTAGGCAAAATATCATCTTTTAGAAAGACTGAACAAAGACTAGATCTTTTCGAAACTTTATATTGTAAAATATTGTGTATGGAATATGGAATCGTAACCACGATTAGCAAAACGATTGGGGGTTTGGATCTTAGCATAATACAATTATTTAAATACATTTTACGCCAAGCTTATTTAAGCACTAAATTGTAATCTTGTACGCGTTGACGTATATATCTGTCATTGGCGTTCAGCATATTTGATGTATATTTAATTTACCCCTTTGGCGTTTAACCGAGGTGACAGATGACAGATATAGCCGCCTTTGGCGTAAAAATAAGAAAATATCCATATGGCGTTAGAAAATTACACGATTCCTAGGAAAGGCAGCTGATCTGATCTTGCATTTCAAAAGATCTTTATTTATTTCGTTAAGCTCATATAATAATGTATGTTTTTGCTGATAGAATTAAATTAACCAATCGTATTACTATTAGTATTAAATTAATGTAAAAAAAGGTTTAGACGTGTGCAAGCTCATGTCTAATTGAAGTAATTGAAAATGTTTCTGCTGGGCATTTCGTTTGTGCAGCGAGGAGAGACTAGAGAAGTCGATAATCGATTTGGCTTAAATAAATTCGGCTGATATGAGATATGTTATCGAATACATTTTCGGCTGTCGTTGTCAATGAACATGAGCTTGTGGCGTGGAGAGGCGGGCAAAAAGCCGCGGCGGCAACCAACTGACGGCTCTTAGAAAATAAAGCTTTCAATTTAACGTTGAAAACATACTTGCAGCACTATCAATATTATCATTTATTGACACTAGATTTAATATGTTATGTTCTTTCTCTTTAAAGTTAAATCGCATCTCTCGATACAAAATATAGATTTGAATCGATTTATGCATATATGTAAAATCAGAGCATAATTCTTCTATTTGGAAAATTAGATAATTTGTCTTCCGCTAGTTGCGGCCGCCGGCGCCGCCCGCGCTCGGGAGGGCTTTACTCGATGTATACGGCTTGATTTGCGCTACGTTGTGATAATTTACTAATAACTTGTTATAAGCTTTTGTTGATTTTGACGACTTTTATGTACGTGTTGGAGCCAAATATTGGACGGATATTCCAAATGTTCGACAAGCGTTGGCAGTGGGCGCGTGGAGTCGGAATTGCTGATCTTATCGTAGCTAGCTTAATCTGCTGTCGCTTTCATAGTTTAATTAAATTAGGTTAGTTTGGTCGTTTTTATAAGTTGGACCAATTTTAGAATAAGTGGTGTCGTTGCCCATTGTCGTGAGTTCCTGGCGTAATATACTTCACTGAGGGTGGAATCTCTACTTATAAAATTAGCTAATTACTGAGCCTGTTAATTCTCAATTCAGCTCAGCTAGTTTCACTATACGATGTTATATGACCGATCTGACATCTCAACATTGAAAAGAAAACCTTACGACGTAACGCCCTGGCCGCAAATATTACGCAATTATGTAATTTTAAGAGAGGAATGGGCAACGATTTTCCGTCACCATCGGAGACAACTAACGCCGTCCACAAATCAACTCGAATCTGGAGTAGTCTGACGCGGTTTCATTGGAATCACAAGCGGACATTATAGAATAAAATATAACTGCTCATCTCTTTAAATTTTGACAAAGGGGAATATAATTTAGTGTTTTAATGAGACGTTCTTTACTCGCAACTCTCGCAAGTAAGTGATCTTGTCATTATGTCAAAGGCGACTAAGAGTGATTTATTCCAATACTAAATTTATTCTTGTTTGGTATAATTGACCTAAGAAAAAGAGGGTACGAGTATAGTGGCAGTATAAGGCTTAGTTATCCAGTTGATGCTAATGGAACTGCGGACGCCAGTTTACAGCTCGGGCCGTATCGTCAGCACTGCTCCACGATCGGGATCCAGGTTGTTCGCAACTTGGCAGTGAGAATAAAGACTTAGCCAGCTCTGTGGTGGCGGTTTAGTTTAGTGTGGGGTCACGAGCACCCCGTAGACTTATTGTCGTTTGATTTCGGCACGGACTTGCCGATTCGTGGTAAACGGGCCCGACTCCTTCGGACATATCTCATTATTTTATAGGATTGATGAATATTTATTTCTTCGACTTGGGCCCGTTTAGTACAACGGTACTTAAACCGAATTTTAGCAAGAATATGTTGATTGTACTCCTCGAAAGACGTCGCGACGCCGCCTACTTTCTAAGTGAATTAAATTTACTTGTCTGACCATGAATTCTTGCCAAGATTCGCTTTTTTAGGAAGGCTTACTTCTATTTTTTGAGTTTTGTTGTTTCAATCGTAAATCTTTTAGTTTTTTTTTATTTACTCAAATTTATTTGTATTTAATCTTAATCACGATCACAATTTGTTACCATTTTTCACTTAATACTAGGTTTAGGTTGTTGCGCTTCATGCCACTAACACATTTTTGTATATTTTTTCTCCTAATTTTTAGTTACTAAAGTAGATTTTCATGTAAATGTTGTAAGAATATAATTCTAACATTATGTTCTGGCATTTGATATTTTTACACAAACAACGAAGAACCGGCCTGCAGTACGGCTGCTACAATATCATGCGTATATGATAATAGATATAATATATAAGATGTCATTCAGTACCTACAAGAAAACAGTGGTATTTTTACCACCTTGCAATTTTGAGCATAACTATAGTTGTAAAGTGGCCTAAAAGTAAGTTTTTGTTTGAAAGAAGTATATTTTTCTTACAATGGAACCCGTGAGAATAAGCTATTCGTGATTTTTAGTTTTGTTTGATTAGTCTATTTATTATACTGTAAGGCCAGTAAGGGATACGCATGTGTAAATTGTGTTCTCCGAATAAACATTTGTATGTGTATATCAATTGTCGTTTTATTTTATTCATATCCTTAAAATAAATCTCGTATTAAAATGTTTTTGAAAATATTAAAGTGTGCCCCTGCTGGACAATAAAACAATCTCCCAATAAAACAATATTTCAGGGTATCTGTAATAAAATAGAAATTAGTGATAAATATTTTATTAGCATAAAACAAAATGCAGCACACGATCTCACTAAAACGTTACGTATAACAGGCATTAAATTATGTCTACATTTGTTCGATAGTGAATTTGCACCTTGCAATTAAATAGTCTTATGGCACTCCACCCGAAGTTTCACTCTTTATATTACTACTCGCTTTCGTATTAGAAAATACATTAAAATTATTTCCACGAAAGGCCACTAGTAAACTACACGTACTGAATATTGATACTGAATCGAGATAAGGCAATAAAAGACACTCAAAATGACAGTTCACATTTAGTGTAAAAAAAGTTTGCAGGCAAAGCTTAACTGTATTAATTTTATTGTAAGGTGCAAATTAATTTACAAACTAATTGCAAAATAACATATGAGCAATATAAGTACAAAATAAAATTACGTAAATTCATTGCAGATGCTCACGCATTCGAATAAATGATTACAATTATGGCGGAATAACCGCATATACTTTATATTAATTACGTATATCAAACTGATCGATTAATTGGTCAACACAATGCTGCAATATGTTAGAATGAAATTTTAAATTGATGAAATGGGCGTAGTACTTAACATGTGAATATGACCGTAGTCTTATTTACAAATACCTATACATCAAGAATCATTTTCCCCGTACCCTCCCAGTTGGCCGTTACCCCATGGATTTGTCGAAACAAAACTTGTAACGGCAGATTTTTTTTTTGATCCTTTATACTATATTGAAGCAAAAATATTCAAAATATTATGCACTTAAAAATTTTGTTCCAAATTATTAAAAACATAGATTAAAATTTATAGATCAAAAACAATACTTAATTTTCTCTCCCCTGTGCGTTGAGATCTTAAAAAATACTTCATAACAAAACAATTAAAAATATCATTTAACGAAAAAAATATCACTGGATTACATTTTAATAAAATACAAAAGCAAACAGTAAATAACATAAGAATGGCAATAATTACAAGAGAGCTGATTTAACAAAATAAAATATTAGTAATATAAATACCACTAAATATATCACCGGGACAACAATACTACTAAATAATAAAATAGACCAAGATTTTATCGACGTCTAATTTTATCTCGAAAGTTATTTTTATCTCTAAATCCATTACAATTAAACATAAATGCAACTTAAGGCAACTGTTCAAATTGAAATTCGAGGTCTCCAAAAGTTATTAAATCCGACGTATCATGTATAAACGATGTTATCGATCGAATTATAAAAAAAAATCTAAAAGCTCTAAATCCTATATAAAAATTATATCAATAAATAAATGAACCCACAAATTACAAGAAACAAAGTGTAGTTGGACTAAATCGTACATGAAAAAAAAAACACTGGATAATTCGGTTACATCAATGCGAAAGAGATCTGTATCCTCGATCACAAAATCCAATTTTCAATTACTAGCTTTACTTCCTTTTGTCACTCATTATTACGCATGCGATAGGCGGGATAAAATATTCTTTTACGTTTTACTCCTCGAGAGCAAATTAATTCGCCAGACCAACCTTTTTTTGATCCAGAGAATGCCGAGATACAGGGTTCGACTCCTGGGTTAGGGTTTACTTCATTTTTCTGTGCATTTTTGTTTGGAGTAGATACGTAGATATATACCTAATATTCGAAAACTGGGTTTGGATTAGGACTAAACCAGTGTTAAGGTCCCGTCTGTAATAGCTCTAGCAGTCATTCTACCAACCTATAGGAAATAAACAGTAAATAAATCTACAGCACAGATAAAAGTAATAATGAGATAAAGTCAGCATTATTCACGCAGTATACAATTACAAATTATCTATAATAAGTTACAATGCTACCTTATCTAAAGTGGATATTCGTAATTATTGTAAGCGAGTCTTAACCGTGTCTTGCCTTGTGATGTAGTAGCTACCTTATTTTATACTTGATCTGTTAAAGCTTTCTGTAGAATGATGATACAAAATCGTGATGTTAATACTAAAGTAAATAATTTGTCAAATGTGTGACAATTGAAAATTTTTATGAATTACGATTTTTTTCAACAGGATTTGTTCCCTTGTGTAACAAACTGTGACGCGTGTACTCACTACTCACAAATGGAGTACAAGAAACGTTACATGGCAATTCCTTTGCTATTTTAGCAACATAGTCACTCAATACAATGTCGGGTTTATAGCTAGTTATTATTGCTACAATATTATGCATTAGTAAATTAGAAATGCGCAATTAAAATCAACTGCAGCTTAAATCACGTCAAACAAACATTTTTGATGCATATTTACATTTTTGAGACCGCATTTCGAATAATAATTGTTTTTAGTTAACACATGCAAACTGTCGTCGGCTTAAACGTTGCTCGTTTACGCCCGTATTATTTTCGAACTATCTACAAAGTTTGTGTAGTTCTCGTCTAAGTGCATTGGATCTAATTGCACTATTTATTTAATTTTCATTATTTTGTACGTCACACTGCACTAAATCAGGATGTGTCAAATTAAATTTATAGCCTACTTATGTTGACGATTTCGTAATACAAATTCATATTCGCCATTTAAACGTGCTAACACTAGCTCGTTCATAAGATTTCTTTCGAACTTAACCTACTATCAGATTATTTCCCAGTCGCTATCCAAATGCTCATCGGGGGACTTTAAATTAGTATCTTTGCCGTTCGGGAGCATTTCTAACCTCAGCTCTATGTTTTCTAGATTCCAATTGTTAGGGAGCTTAACAATTTTCGGTACCAGGTCAACAGCTGTCGTTTCTTTGTTCTTAGTTACAGGTTTTACCTCGGTCGGTAGTTTCTCGGGCTCGTCGTTGGTCGGAACGACCGCGTCGTCGCTGTCGTAGTGCTCAGGCTTGGCTGTGATGCTCAGGGACTCGAGGTTGAGCATTTTCGCTAAGATCTTTTCTTTCTCCTCGATTTGCTTCTCTAGGAGGTCGTCGTTTTGTGATTCGATGTTGCTGAAGAGTGAATAGATTATGTTAGAGTTGAAGTAAATTCGATTTTGAAGTTTTCAGATTTTTATGGCGGCATTTGCGGTAACGCTTTGGCTTTGCTTCGTGAGGTTTTGACCGTTAAATTCAAATTTTAAATAAAACGGAGTACATGTACAAGAAAAAGGCTGCATGGGTGATTATTCGAGCGTTTCAACCGTCTCATTCATCTGTCTACATTTTACACGAATCTGCTGCAGATTTTTGATGTCATTTTTGACTGGTTGTTAGATTTTCTGTTTCTGTAATAGATAAGTAAACGACTGCATCAGAATATTATTTTTTACAGAAAAGTGTCCAGATGAATGAGACGGTTGAAACACTCGAATGACTGCCCTAATCGGGGAAACGCAGATCCCATGTAGCGTTGCCAGGCGCCCGGATAAAGCCGGATATACGTTGGCTTTTTGATGGCGTGTCCGGCCAAAATAAACGTTTGGCTTTTTTAAGTACATTTCGCAAACGAGCGAACAGCGCCGAGCGTGGCAGAGCGCATGCAACGAATCAGTCGGCCGCTCACGCCGGCCAAACTGGTCTATGGTCAGGCAACCATATCTCCATGATACTGTTGTATGCTATACGCACCCGTGGACGCTCATAGCCATGAGGCAGGGGCTAGTGTAGG
>BHDV01017899.1:6329-69362 GCA_005406045.1 Adoxophyes honmai | reverse complement strand
ACACTTTTTACTATTACAATTTATTGCTTTTATTTCGTACTTGTGCAGTCGGTGCGCACGCACAGACAAGAATGAGATCGCTTCTCAGAGGAGGAGCGAGGTGACGCGAAGTAGAGGGGATGGCACGGATTCTTTTTCTACCTCTATTTCACTCTAAAAGCTTGTGCGTTGGGGTGGCTGTCAGTCAGGGACTACCTTCGTAAAGTAAAAATAAAATAATAAATCTCGGAGGCGAAACCCAAGATAATTAATCGTCTCATTATGATAACAAATAAAAGAAAGTGAGAAACAAAATTTAGTGCGATATAGAATACCTGAAACAAAATACGGCCTACATTCGACTACATTGGAGTGATGTCAGAAATAAAAGCGAACCGAAGTAGATAATATAAATAAAACTATCGATTTTGGATCAGTCACCGCCAACGTCGGCCCAAATAAAATCTTTCACAAATAAAGGAGACGAGATTATTTATTGAAAACTAAGATAAAAATGTAACTTCATAACCTTTTACAGTATTTGAGTTGTTTTATACGTAATTTTATCTGTCTGGCGCTGGACCTAGATAATGTCAGTTTCGTTAGGTACTTTTTTTATTTCTTTCATAAAGCCGAACCTGTATGATAGGGTACCCACTCATAAGAAAAAAAATCTTAACTTCCACTGTTCCACTTTCACTACAATCAACTGAGCGTATCTACTTATTGCATTTACACTTTTTTCTTACTTAGTACAGGAGGACAATTCCGACCGTAACATCCAGCCTCACTATTACTTGCCAAAAAGCAACGACTCTTAATTGTTATGTTTTCTTGATTCAGGAGTGCATGCCACCGGTTCTTCGAGGGGAAATGCTGTTGGACCGAATGGGAGGAGGGCAGGCGCGGATGAGCTACGAACAACTCCGAAAGGACGCGCAAGAATTGGAATTGCAGATCAAACAATTGCAGGTAGCGTATTGCGTTTTATCATACCATACGAATCTTTACGGGTTTAGTATTATGGCGCCTTCAGTTTGTCGGATTGCCACACCATTTCAGCGCTTCTGGAACAAACACAGGGCGCAATGACTTGAAAAGCGATGAAATATTTGTCTCCCATAAGGTCAATAATGGGTTTTTTGAAAAATGTTTCGCAGGGGTTTTCAGACACGTATATCCCATCACTGGTTACGGTCAATTTCCTGCCACCCATTTAAATTTGAAAGCACGACTGTTTTACACCGACTGAATTACACCACTAATATCGAGGTAAAAAAATATTTTGACAACTAAGTTTTTGAAAGTAAATATGAACCAACTACAATCTCGGCATTTCACTTGGCAAACATTTGGAGTAGTAAAGGTATGTTCAAATTTCATGACAAAAACGATGCGCGAAATTACCCCCAATAGATACTGAAAATGTTGCCAAGTTAGATTTCAAGGACTGTAATACGTGAAGCGTGATAACCTGATAACGTGGTTTATTTATGGCTAAACGAAAAATAATCAATGTCAAAGCCAAAAAATATATTCGAGAGAAAAATAACGTATTAGTCACACATCATTTTCCGCAAATAAAACCTGTATTTCATAAACGCCGAATACCTATTCGATTACGCGTGTCCTAAATCGTATTAGGACGCCCGAACATTTTCCCCTGTGACGAATTTCCGTGGAGTTCCTTCAACCGTCTGGACTGGTACCTACGTACGTTGAATATATAAATCAAATCACAGAAACTCACCAGTACATGATATTGATATGTATAACCAATTCCAACTTTTTGGATTGTGATTATGACAATTGTGATGTTGAGTGGTTTAAAGAATATTTTTACGATAAGTCCTGACTTCACATATCATTCATTTGAAGGAATTTGAATCAGACAAAAACTAATAATAGATAGACTAATAGTAGACTAACCACCAGCTTGGAAGCTGGGTCGTCTTTAGTTGGGCACTGTTTTTAAGTTTTAACATCTAAAATTTTGCTAGAAGTGGCTACGTAAAGTGGGCACTGGCCAGGACCTACAAGATTGTGATAGGCGCTAAGACTTCTTACGTATTTTTGGTATACAGTATCATAATCACACGTTTTCCAACCTACTCTTTAAGATACCATCGGACTAATTTTTGTGATTCTCCGCAGCACGTCGTTACAATAAAAGTAATATTACTGGTTTCCTTTGTCAAGCAATGCAACGCCGCTATGATCTTTACTGAATACTTGTAATAATATAGATGGTCGTTTATCAATTTAGTTTAATTTTCATAGTACCCGGTGAAATTCGTCAAAGGGAAGCGATTAGCAATACACAAACCAAAGATGAAAGACGCACATCAGTTAATCTCAATGCCATTGATGTTATGGATGCGGTTATAATTGGAAGCTTAGATACTAGAGAGCCTTTCATCCGATAATTTGCAGCAAACAATATCGTTATTTCCATCAAAGATAAGTAAACTATAATCGAACGCCAGCGTCAGCAGGGCCTGAATCGGACGCGTACAGACGTAGGTATTTATTTTCCATTTATTCGGAACAACGATGTCTATTTGTTTTTTCGTTTGCAAAAATGTTAGCGTAATAATAACGGTATATTTATTTAAATTTCTTTAGTCAAATGCAAGCTTTGTCAGGTTAGGTATGTAAAATGCACGGTTGGTAGTACCTTGTTGCAGTCATCTTTTGCAGAATTTTTAACGAAAAACTCTTATTAAGAATAGCAAAAACTCACTGCAACAAAATTCCTCCAAGTGTAATCTTTGTGACTGGATACGGGCTTTGTCATTTTGTTAACTGTATTAAGCTTAACCATTGATAGATCGGATATTGGGACGTGCCGTAAGGCTAGAATAACAGTATATTGTTATGATCTATGTTGGTAGATAATTATATTATGTTGTTTTTTTAAGTCGGTTCACAAGTTTTAATTGGCCGATTCAGACTCTCTCTTTCACTAGTTCCAACGTTAATATGATGCTTTTGTCTTTTCTCAGGGGACGTTTTTGTTTGTTTTAGTTCTACATCTACATCATTATGTTTACGTAAATAACACCTAGGCTTTTAAAGTTGTCCTTGTTTATAATGAAGGTCGTGTGATACATGTTTAAATATTTGCTTCGTCTTCCCTGAGCAAACTTAACATAACCTTATCGTAATTGTGTGAGATGAATCTCGTGTATAATTATGTATAGGTACTTACTTGAAATTCACAATGTAATTAAAATTATATTTCATTTGTTTTAGAATTTCTGATGAAGAAGCAAATGTTAGAATATAGACGACGGAGTCGTGTTTAAAATTAAGTACATCTCTCATTTCGTCATCAGTAGCGACTGGGGAAACAATTATGAAGACTTGTTTTTTGGGGCTATTCTAGCAACTTACGGTTTTTAAACCTAAAATTGCAAACAATGTGGCTGAAACATAAATCCTCATGTTGTCTGTTTTAGCACAATTGCAGATTTACTACAGCATACCCACTACCTTGATAGCCTATTGTTATGATATATGCTCGAAAGAAATGGAAAGGTGCGATTCTCCGGGGTAGTTACAATATAGTACATACCTACAATATTCTGTTAGCTATACTTAGGCGGGTCTAACTGGATTAGGATAATTGTGTTTTATTTTTCTCAGGACGGGCTAGAAGCGCTGTCGCGTCTGCAGGGCCGAGGGCTGGAGACCAACATGTACAGCAAAGTCAACGAAATTCAGGTATAGTAGACTAGTTTCCATGTATAATGAAAAAAAACGGATAAATAGCTCACGTCTTAAATCGAGTTTGGCGCGACATGTTTCGGGATAATCTGTAGCCCTTCATTTAGGAGCCGCAGCGGCTCTTGCCAAAACAAAAACAGAAGACGTGAATTAGCTGTTTTTTTTATAATGATTGAGTCCCCTGGTAATTCCATTTTCAAAGTTACTTTTCATTTGTTTTAAGTTGCTGCTCGATTATTAAAAATTGCGTTTCATTAGAGCAATAAAAAAACAGTAAGTTTTTAACGATGAATCAATAAATGATCAAGACTGCTGTTTAGTATTCTTATTCTATTCCATCAATTCATTTTCTAAACGTACCAAAATCGTTTTATGCTGTTTCCTGTGGCAATAAATATTGCCGGAAATGAAATCACTAACAAAGTCACCATTTTTCTAGCTGCATTGGGAAAAAGAAGTGATTTATTAGCAATTTTCAGTTTTTAGCAGTGTTACAGGGATCATCTTAGATTGAAATTTTTGGTATAACCAAGCGACATCAGGCCTCTTCCGTCTTGTAACAGATGCTTCAAGCAGTATCTGAAAGACAGTTACATTCATAGTTTTATTAGTCAATCCGAGGGTGGCAAAGTCTTTTGGCAGGAGAGAATTAAGCAACCTATGTAACTCAAATCTATTATCTTGTACGTATTTTGATAGTATGGTAAATTAAGGTTCGAGTGCTAAACGCTCTAACTAATGTATAATGGCATCCGGGCACTCTAATGTTACAGTGACGTGGCTTAAATGTGATTGAAGAAATATCCTCTTAGTACGAAATTTACCGCATATTGATTTGAGAGTGTGCTTACCGGCACAACCGTTTTCTCATTGAATCCTAGGTTTATCAAGGTGAATGTTCTGATGCTCTTTTAAACATGTGTCGTCGCCACTTGCCAAAATAAAATTCATTAGTAAACCAGGTAGAGCTCGCGACAGATTCAAAATATAAAATAATTAATGTACAAAGATACTAAAATCATCAAGTTTGTCAGTAAGATTCGTGTAGGTACTGTCATATACAACCACATTTAATAATTTATTCGATCGTATCCAAATAATCCGGATAAAATAGGTACATATTTTGTCAAAATAATTGGAATGAAACCTTTCCAGAATACATAATTTCAATTCAACATTTCATTCGTTGGGATTGGATTATAAACCCAGTGCTTACCTAATGTTTTACCATCGGGAAAATTCGTACAGATAGTTCGACTCAGTTGTGTAACATTTTGTGTAACCACTGTACCAGTCATGGATTTAAAAACTTAACGTTCGCTTAAATTTTCACCCTTTACTTTGCCGCCAATTTAAACATTGCTAAGCTAAAACAAATGCGGGTAGCTCAACGTCATTAAAAATTCACGCTTAGCCTGATTCTGAGGTAAAACAAACGTATCAATTCTACTTGGCCCGATTATTGAGGCAAACTCAAATACACCTCTTATAAATTTTATTTTTTGTGTTTTACAATTTACAATTCTTACCTTTTACAATTTTACGACAAATCCTCTCTCTATCTAATTATTAGTTGATGTTAAAATAAGTTAATTAATAACTACCTAAATAAACATTTCACTGTAGGTACAAAAAAAATACGAACTTAAAACTACAAAGGCGGCATTAAAAAAAAACTAATAACCAGGTACCTACTACCACTAGGTACACATGCAACAGAACTGTCTCTGTTATCATTTGACACTTGGACCGCTGAATCGATTTTTCCTATTTATAAGAAATGTCCATGCTTAAGGAGACCATCGGTTTAAACGTGGAAGGTAACAGACTGACGAAGTTGATTTCGCATTTATAAATTAATAGAAATACCAAGTGGTAAAGAAATTGTTCCAGAAAGCCACCTTTAACTTCGTGATTGAGTGATTGTTTCTGGTACACTCAACAGCGAGAGATTAGATCTTTTCCCCAAACTCGTCAGTTCCGCGTAGCATTAGTTCCATTCGCATTTTTCCCCACTCGATTTTTTACCTATTCACTTTTTTTTGTCATTCGCTTGCATTCCTATTCTCAAATATGTCTAACCGACATTTCGCACGATATTTTAATTTCTTATGCGATATTGTTCCCATACCGGAAATTTCTCTGTCGTTATTTTTTGCAATATTCTAATTTCTTACGCGATGTTGTTCTCATACCAAAAGTTTTCCTGTCGTTATTTTTCGTAATATTGTAATTTCTTACGCGATATTGTTCCGTTTCCGGTTTTGTACGCGATATTATAAAAAAATATTCGCTGTAGCTTTACGTAACACGTTTCTTTCTTACGTGCTATTATTAAATTATACCAGTATCTTCTATGGTTCCAACGAATACATTATTTAAATATGAATATAAATATCTACTTTTATATTTTTCATACATTATATTTTCTAAACGTCATTTACCATAAATACTTAAAATAATAAAAAAACGGATTGAGTAAATTTGCTATTAGAAAATCAGGACCCTGGTAAAAATCGCGAATAGTAATAAAAACTTATTGAGTAAATTCGCTATTAGGAAATGAGGACCCTGGTAAAATTCAGGAATAATAAAAAAACTGATTGAGCAAATATACAATTGAATAATTATGACTATTGGCAATACCTATGAATGATAAAAACGTCGAATGAGTAAAAATCTGAGTGGGGAAAAATGCGAATGGAAATAATGCTACGCGGAACTGACGAGTTTAGGGAAAAGAACTAATCTCTCCAACAGCACCAATATCTGACACAATAAGGCTGCACAAATATCTGATACGACTCTATCATTTACTAGGGGCAGTAGGACGTGTCAGACATTTTTGCGCGCTCCAATGTGGCAAATGTTATTGCTGGTGACTATACCATCGTGAGTGTACGGCCGGTGTTTCGGACTTTTATGTATGTATGTATGTATGTAACTCTTTATTGTACAAAATAAACATGACAAAAATAACAAACAAATCAGGACACAAGTACAAAGGCGAACATATCCCTTAAGGGATCTCTTCCTGCTAACCTTCAAGCGATTGACAAAACATGTGAAAATAGCGGTGGTATTTATGGTACAAGACAACAAACCTAAACCGATTTATTGCGTACATACATGTTGCGTATGTAACGGGGTATGTGATACACACAACTTTTTATTTTTATATTTTTCATAATTATGTTTCTCTAAAATCACGTCCGGTGTACCTAGATGAAGGCTGCCTTTCCGCCAGAGATGCGTTTGAAATCGACCAATCATATTCATTGGTGCCTGGTGCACACCGGTGGAAACGGATTTTGTAGCGCACGCAGCTTAATACAGCATAGCATAGCACATCTCTGGTATAAAGGCAGCCTAGTATAGTGTTTTTATACACATCCATTGTTTTACGTATTGATAAGTCATTGCTCATTACAGAACAGAAATTATAAAAGTTTAACAGGTAAGTGATTGTACAACGACATCTTACTCCCTACTCTGATATTATTACACTAAACTGTTGGCGACAGCGCCATCTAGTACAGATTGGAAGAAATACGTTAACATTGAGGTGGCTAGTGACAACTCACCCAGCGAAGCGTAATAGTATTCGTCAAAGCGCCCTCTACAACAAAGTTTTCAAACTTCAGTACAAATTTAAAATAATTAAGTTTTGCTTACAATGTTATTCTTTCACATACAAAGTATTATTTGCCAAAAACTATCAAATTACGTACTCTCTCTCACCATATGAAAGGTTCATCGTACCTCATTTATATTTTTACGTGCAGTCGTAAAAGTTGACATTCTTGCCGTGCCACAATTTATGTCACAATATTAGGACGATAACTTCGCGGACCTGCCTATTTAATTTTGCTTTATTGCGGCAGGAGGACATTTCTATGAAGAAATATGACTACAGGGCGACGCAACTTCATCTCGCTGCAGTGAGAGCTCAGGTATGCTTAGAATAATAAAAGGATGGTCTACCGAAAAGGGAATTTATTGAGGCCATTGAGAGGCGTCCACGTATATTATTTTCACTAAAGTATCGATATAGTTTGAATGCCATAATTTTTGTAACGAATATCAGAAAACTTAACCCTCAAATATCTACGTCCCAGAATATTTAAACAATCTTTTTTTGTAGACCATTCTTCCCAAATAAAGATTTTAGCTATGAAAGAACATCACTTGTTTTTATTATGTGTGCATATTTTTCAGACTGCTTAAAGTTAAGCTCAACGCAATTTTCATTAAAACTTATTAGGTACCTACTACCTAAGTAGATAGACCGATACGGTCAGCGATATGACTGTTAAAAAACCTTGGTTGAGTCTGATAGAGAAAGTTAATGTCATCACATCATTCAACTTACATACTTATATGCCAAGTGAACAAAACTTAAGATGAAATTGACATCAACAGATAAGTGCAGGTAAACTATACAGTCAAATGGAAAAAGAAACCAGACACAGTGTCAGAATGTGTATACACCGGACTTATATTTTAGTGTATGTTTAGTATAATGGGGTATAGACTTTTTTGACGTCTTGTTAACTTGTCTATGTAGAATAATAGTATTAAGTATAATATTATATTTGAAATATAATATTATATTTATGATGCTGACCGTACTCCACACTTCTTTGCAAATCAAATTATTATGGAGCCTACCTAATACTGATGGACTAAATTATCTTATATGAACTAATCGATAGAGTTAGGTAGATAAATTAGCCGAAATTTGAATTAAAATAATGTACTAGTCACCACTACTAGCGTAGCGTCAGCAGAATCAGTAGAACTATAATATGTACGTAATTGCAACGATACGATATGATTCAACGACTCGGTGATGTGTATATTTGCATCTCAAGAGATGCTAGGTAGATACAATAGGTAACTAATGTTTACATAATAAGTTCAGGTTTCTGTATAAGTAGTCTTTCATACATTTTCTTTTATTTTGCGCTTTGCAACCCTCGTCTGGCGCACACACTTTTTTTGGTACGTATCAAACAGAAAGAGATACGTAAGGTATACATATATTAATTATAGCTTAAGTGTTATGAGTATAAAATTACTCAAATTGGAGAAAAATAAAAAACAGCAATGATTTGTCCTAAAAAAAATCTCAATATTCATCGGTCACACTAAACTTTTATCGTACTCGTATTGTTGATCTTACAGCATCAAATCTTCCTGAACTATAGTTTAATTCGGATTCCAGCCTGATTGCACCTTCTGTTGTATGTTCTACGTGCTACTAAGATTTATACACCTATCCTCCTCGATCCACACTAGACTTCTAAAGCGCCTACTAAAATATTTCGTTGTCGGCCAACAGCCTTTTCTTCCTAGTGTTTACATTCCGACAGGTAAAGCTGGAATAAGGCATCCACCGCGCACGCGCCAACCGAGCCGCACATGTGCAGTATATTTGCAGCTTAAATCAATAAGTTCAACTTTTCCCGCTCATAATTCAGTGCTTCAAAGTTCTTCTTTTGCGAAGCTTTTGCTCTTAACAAAAAACATTTTTTTGTGCTTAAAATTTCAAAACCTCCATCACATAGAAGCAGGTAAGCTGATATCGTATTATAGTGCTGTTTATAAGCGCTTGCGGTTTTTCTTAAGATCTTAATAAATTACTTAAAAATTGAATCGCGCTAAGGATAAGTAACTTTAACTTTTTATTCTAACATTAGTTATATCACGTAATAAAATGGATAAAAACGATACTGTAATAAATAAAAGACGTTAAAAATAATGTTTTTTATCTCTCGAGTGCCGCATTGCGCACAGCCTCCCGTCCAGTCTGGAGCAGCTCTCGCGAGCTCACATAACCTCGCGTCTCGCGTATCCGCGTTGATAACAAAATATATCGTTAATAACAGATATTCACGTGTTTCCGTCCCACATTATTATTTTCTCTTCAATCACGGATAACAAACGAAAAATTAAGTTCCGAGCCAAGATGGGCTGGATATCTATGAAGAATCATATGGTAAGTGATACTATAATCTATAAGTATTCAATCTCATAGATATAGTAATTTAGATCTAGCTAGTTTGAAATTGAAATCTATATCTAGGTACTTATTAATTTTATTACTTATCTGTAAATCATTCGAAAACGTTGAGCGTGATTAATGAAAATTTTCAATCTCATTGAATTCATTTTGTTTCATGAATGCTATCAGGGTAAACTTAAGAAATCTTTGAAATCATCCCAATGGAATTCCGATGGTACCTATATTTATCCAGACAAAAATAATTTAAGATACACCTACCTAAACATTAACTATATTGGTAGGTAACGTTTTTCTTAAAGAAACACTATTAACGGAATATGAATCATCTTGGAGTAGAGGAACCACAAAAAAAAATGTTTTCTAACGAACGGACTTTAAATTGTTGTTATTAAAACTGTCACTACATCCACTACATACAAAACATCCACTTGCATTATATAGGTACGATGATTTTATGAATGTGTGAGATACCTACCCAATACTCACATCATATTATTTTCTATTTCAAAATTCACCTAGATACCTACTCATTTGTCAATGCTGATGCTGCGACTTTGCATTCTATCTTCAAACAGTTCAATATTAGGTATTATTCACAGAGGTCAAATTTTAGTCTCAATTATTAGAATTACTTCGCAATCAGATTTTATAATATTTTGCAATATTAACATTCTGTCTCATATTTTCAAAATAGTCGCAAGAAAAAAAGATTTTGAAATTATTGAATGGTTACCTATATTTCTAAAGGAATGAATCACGTAGTCTTTGATTTCTTTTTATTAGTTTATGTTTAAGTTTATAGTGAAATTTTCATAATTTTGGTAGCAATTTAAACTCATTTTCGGTTTCATTATATTACCTACTAGCTAGTAATCTTAAAGATTTCCTTAGTTAATGTCTCTTTGACCAGATTAAATCATTTAGTGATTATCGATCTCTAGTTTTGAAGTTCTTACACCGTGTAGGCAATTACAAATTTTAAAAACGTTTTCATATTATGTACCATGCAATTTGACGTGCTCCTCATGCACGTGTAGTGTTAAAAAAACCGATATTTTAACTGTTAAAAAGTAAAAGTCAATTAAGTGAATGTTAAACATTACTACTTTGTATTACTGTCGTTACTCTGTTAGTTGACATAATTATTTAATTAATCTGTTTTCTATTATAATGTAAATTGGAAACATTACAATTTCGTCGGATGTTAGTTAATTGCGAACGCTGCCATATCGCTTTCCCGCGCGTTAACCCTGCCACTTGCGGATAAATTTGGAACTACTTTGCGTCATGAAGTCTGCCTGTGTATAGTGGACTCGTGTTTGTGTACAAAATCTTATTATTTTAGCTTATCAACGCTAAGACATTTATTGTGAATCGTGTGTAAAATAATGCAACGAATAGCAGGTAAGTTTTGCTAAAAGCCATGTATTGATTATGTAATGTTATCAGCTCTAGAGAATTTAATGATGACAAGACAGTTCTTAAGGAAAAGTAGCATTTTCTACCACATAGCAAACCGAATATCTGTTAAGTTTTCTTAAAATATTATGCCTTACGTATAAATGCTGACTTTTATGTGATTATATTTTATTAATTGGAATGGTTATCAATATAACCTCAAATAACTTTTATCTAACGTTTCATTAGTCCGTTACGTGTTTATTAGGGCCTGATAATAATTCTAAACAGTTCAAACTTATTGATTTGTTTCGCCTTCGCAGGTGTAACAATGTCTTTATGTCAAAATACTCGTAAATTCGTCCACGAAATATACGCGGGAAACGACTGGTAGCCGTGGCCTCTTAGATGGATAGTGATTGAAGCTAATCTATTTATATTTTTATTTTATTTCAGACACTACACAACGCTCCGGATAGAAATTTTATGCTCTTCACTCGGAGTACTTGCAAGATTTAATTTATTGCCAACCATTATAACAAGAACATAGCATTATGAAACCAAGCTCAGCTAAACTGACATCAAAGAAAAACGGCTACCAGTCAGATGATGACAATGTCCGGTATAAGTTAAATGAAAAGTATTTCAACAATGTGAACAAAGCTGTAATGAAATCTCCCAAGAAACAAGAAACAATTGACCCAGATAATGACATCCGATACAAGTTCCCTACTATCACAGTCAAGTCTCAAGCGGATAAGAAACCAAAACAGAAAATTAAAGTGAACTTTTGGAGCAGCAAACAATCAGTGAGCCGTATACGCAACTCTGACACAAGTAAAGAAAAGTCTAACCGTCGGCATACTGTGGGTGCTCCAAGCCAAGTCTCACCTATTGACAAACCGAGAAACTCTCCTGTAAAGGTGCGCAAAAGGGTATCATTTTTACCATCACCCTTATTTTCTGATAATCACGTCCCGATGGTGACAGTGCCTGATGATTTGACTATCCACTTGAATGAAGAGGAAGCAAATGATATTGGTGAAGACTTAAATAAGGCTATCATCGAGAATGATGTCAGAGGCAAAAGCAAATCTTATAACTCTGCTGCCCATAACAGTCCGAAAAGTAATAAGCGTAAGCATAGCAGCGACGAGTCAGATAATAGAGGGCATGGAAATGAGAATGACCTGGAGTTCTTCTCAAAGTATGTTGTCCAAAAGCTAAGGAAAATGGAAACAAATCAGCGCATCTATTCAGAAAACTTAATAAACACTGTTCTCATGCTTGGTCAACTTTCAAAACTCAATGGCAAATCCAAGATTCAACAACAATAAAGGTTCTAATAATAATAGCCTTGAAGGTTATACAGTCAGGTATCAAAATATGTATTAATTCAACGCCTAGAAAATGACTAGACCTGTATGTATTATAAAATGGATTCATATTTTTTTACTTGACTGTACAATAAGAGTTACCTCTTTTATGTTTACTTAATTTCAGAAGAGATGAAATTAACTTCAAAATTTTTAGTAATTAAGGGATTAATAATGAGGGCTGACACTTTTCTAACTTTTGACTGAACTTGTGCAATATTATAAATAACAATCTGAGGTAAATCAGCTGGAAGTAGTTTTCTTAGGTACTTTGTTTAAAGTAAATGCACAAGTGAAATGATTCTTTGCATAGCTAATTTCCTGGGATAGGTGTTGCTGAAGCTTATAGTTCAACTATTTTGAGCTATATTTAACTGGTTCCCTGACTGGGAGAGTGGAATCAATCATTACATTAACTCACTATACTGATTAAGGACTTTGTACAAACCATGTATTTATTGTGTTCAGTCACATTTCCACTCATTCTTTAACATAAGTACATATATTATACTTTTACTTTTAGATTAGATATGAATGACATTTCAAAAAATTGAGGATTAGTACATAAAAATAATATTTTTGTTATATGTAGCAAATCAGAAATGTCATGCATGTCCTTGAACTACATATATTATTTGTTAAATAATTTTATTAAGAACTGTGTACATGATTGAGTGCTAAGTAAAGGAACTAAAAGGTGTTATGTAATATTAATTACTTATTCATTATACAATTTGTTTGAATGTTTGCATATCTAAGCTTTCGTCCATTTTTTTTCTGTAGAATTAAGACCCTAATTGAAATAACTGTTTATTAATTAATGCAGTTAACAGACGAATAAATAGATGATATGCATATTCAAGATCACATATATGTAAAGACATATATTGACTTACTGTGTTTCTGATTTTTTTAACTGCATGTTAGGTATATTTTCTATATTTTCTTTTCCTAGTCCACCAGTTCTGAAAAGGCTACATGTATTTTTAAACTATTGGCTTTTCAATTAACGCACAAGAGCTTTTGATACAAGGCAACTTATAAAAGTTACATAAGGAGAAAGAAGGGGATAAATACCACCATTTAGAATAACGTATGTTACACATAGACATAATAAAATAAATAATAATGTTGTACCTAATATTACACTTACAGAGTATATTAATTTATAAATGTTTCTGGTGTATTTTTGTAGCAAAAACAACATAATTGTCAATCAGCCTATTAATACATTTTACAGTGCAGGATTCTCATATTGGAACAGTCCAGACCATAAGCGCAAAGAATAAAAAAAACATCTTAAATTAAACTGTCTGTAGAAATATCCGTTTATTTATCAGGATAAAAGTATATAATTGGGCTACTATTGGTCTTCAATTATTAAGCAATTAGAGCAAGGGGGATTTGGTTTTTATTTGCTTGTTTCTTGAAAATAAATTAATCTTGTATACCTGATATACGAAATGAAATCGTGTTGTTGTTGTCAATTAAGCATAGTATTTACATATTTACAATACCTGATTGTTGTTCGCTCAAAAACGATGACTAATTTTGTTGTCTCGATTTCTAATAAATATGTATTAAAAAATTGCGAGTTTGTACATTTATGGGCAGAGTTTTCTGCCGTAATAAATTTTGTGAAATTTACTTGTTTTTGTTTTTCTGGTTTTAGGGATACTTAACCTGTCCTACATAATATTTTCTTTTTGACAAACGAAAAATGACGACGACGCTGTATCGTTTTAAAGTTTCCACAAGCCCCCACTCCGGAAGTGTCTTTGTCGATGTTTAGTTATTTGATAAAATAAAAAATATACCCGGCACCACACGGGACTACACCAGTCACGTGTGGTGCCGGGTTAGAATAGCACCTCCCCCTTTCTTCCCGTGGGTGTCGTAAGAGTCGACTCTGGGAAAGGGTTAGTGTATTGTGGGCGATGGGCTAGCAACCTGTCACCGCAATATCACGTTTAACCATCTGGTTACCCTGAGTTTGCTGAACGTGGCACTGGATTTTTGAATTCATGTGCTCTGCCTACCCCTCATGGGAATACAGGCGTGAGAATATGTATATGTATGTATGTATGTAAAAAATATACCTATGGCACATATTTTTGCATAATCTAATTAACGGACTAATTAGAATTTCACTCTTTCAACCCAGTCCACATCTCTATTCCACGGCGAACATTGAAACCATTAAAATTTAATTTGATCAGGCGCAGCGCAGACGACAGTGTTTTGTGCGATCGAGTCTGTGGAGCAATAAATTCTCTGAATGGCGCGCTGACAATTTTCAGGAATTTCCATTCACAGTTTCGTGGAAACTGTCAGCGCGCCATTCAGAGAATTTATTGCTGCGCAGACTCGATTGCACAAAACTCTGTCGTCTGCGCTGCGCCTCAAGCTATCCTGAAAAAAAAATGATGTAGGTACCTATGTTGTAAAATTTTAGAAGGATATTACGCGTCAACATCATTTCTTTTGCTGTTTCTGTCTTTCTATTTATTTCCAAATGATGACTACTGATCCAAAATTGCACCTTTTATTACTTATTATGTATGATGCGAAAAATAAGGAATGCGGGGGCGTATGGTGCCTTGCGTGCAATGCGGCAAAACGTGATATGTTAACCAAATATGACGAGAAAAATATTTCACGATCGCATATTCAATTATTGTTAATAATCTTCCTTTGCTGATTCTTTTTCATGCCATCGATTTTACAACCTGCGTAAATAAAACGCTTCATATAAAAATAGGGAAGTAAATATTATACCTACATACCTAATAATGTTGGTACGTCACAGGACTCATCACGACTGTGTTCCAAAGTAGGGTAGGCAGGACACTCGAAACGGTACAAAGTCCGATCCACATCCATGACCCATGATTTAGTAAAACTTTAGATTGTAACAAAGTTTACATACCTATTAATGTTAGTGGCGGATCGCTATAGCCTCTGTCGCATTAAGCATATCTACATCAACCTATTTCCTTAGTCGCCTCTTACGACATTCACTGAAATAATGGAGAGCAAATATCTTTTGTGTAGCCTCTCGTGCATTGAATCTTGTGTTCAAATCCTTCACTCGAATCTCTGAATTTTCGGAGTTCGTATGCGAAGTCGAATTAAATATTTAGATATTTACCACTACATTTTTCGGTGACCGAAATCATCGTGAAGAAACCTGCATACCCGATGGTATAATTCAATGTTGTGTGAAGTCTCAATCCGCACTAGGCCCGCGTGGGAACTATAGCCCAAGACTGAAGATTTCAAGAAATTTAATTGGCAATGTTTTAATGTTGATAGGAACCCATAGGCCCTGCGCAAACGACAGACTATTCGCGACAGACTTTTTAGTCTTGAAAATAGAACCTATGGAATTATATGCAGTAACGCACACGACGCGCAAAAAGTCCGGCGCACAATGCATATACAATCCATCCAGACCTTTTGTGCACCGCAGACTCGATCGCACAAAAAGTCTGTCGTCTGCGCTGCGCCATATACATATGTATACTTAGTCCCCGGCAAGTTAGATGGCAAGATTTTGTGTAGTGGGATTAAGTTCAGACTCCACTAAGTACAATTTTATAAATATAACCATCTAGAAATCTAGATACCTAAATGGTACCCACCTATACAACACTATAAGTAGCTACATCTCTTTGTAACTAGGTACCTACCTATCTAACGTAATGGATAAACTGGCAGTAGCTACTTACAGAATGATGGATGTTACATTTCATGTCAGGTATCCAATATAGGCAATTAAGAAAACCGAGTTATCTACGAAGAAGTTTGTTTTGCTCAGTTATTTCAACAAGCTTAAGAAAAGTTAAATGAGCACGTTACGTTATTGTACCGTATGGTGTCAGGTTTAGAATAAAGCCTCTCAATTTCGTCCGTGGATGTCGTAAGAGGCGACTATTATAAGGACAAGGTGTGATTTAGGTGTCAGGCTAGCAATCAGCCACTTTTGTACTTACTTACCTCTTTTAAATAACTTAAAAATTAAAAATATGCTCATAGTGGCTAGGAAACGTAAAATTGTCATGATTTTGACTATGTACTTAACGTTCCGTGTGAGCTGCCTACCCCATTTAGGTACTTTAACGTCTATAAATGGCTGATTTTGAGGAGTCCACTTTTCTAACTTAGCTTTTATTTTTTACTGATGGGTAGGGTTTGTTCAGATCTGTCTTCTGACAAACCGCGGAATTTCTTATTAGGGGTCATCCATAAAGTACGTCACGCTTTCGGAGGGGGGGGGGGGTCAGTGTTTTGTGACACTTGAACGAAATTCCTGTAAGTTTCATAGTAAAATGTGTGACATAGGGCGAGGGGGCATGGGCGTAGCCAGGTGGGGTTCAGGGTCCCATGCAAAAATCGTGATATTTTATGTGTCCGACTCGCACTTGGCCGATTTTCTTTTGGTCAAACCCCCCCCCGAAACTAAATCCTGGCTACGCCCGCTGGGAGGGGGGTCTAAAATTCCCCAATTTTTGTGTGACGTACTTTAGGGATGGCCCCTTGTGATCCTTATGTGTGTATCCTACAAAGTACATTAGTTTAGTTCATGCTAAATCTTCCTAAACGTGTACACCAGTACGCACTCCAATTCCTATCTCCGTCGAATATTAATTCTCGTCAGCACACAAGATTGTCATATAAATCGTTCGATCGTGATATTTATTCACGATTCAGTTATGAACATTTCCTAAACCTATTTCCTTTGAAGTGTAGTAAATTATTTACATGACTAATATGGCATAAGATCGGACACAGATGCTGTGTTCTTGTTTTATTCAGCCTGTCTTGATTATGTCGGGATCTTGCTTAGATATTCTGTGATAATGGATTGATTTATCGCTTCTGTCTGAGTTTGTTAGTCTGTGCGTCACATTTCATTTGTTAACATTGTGTACCTACTTAATTATTATAATTATCGCTACACTAAACATCTTTCTCGAGTTCTTTCCCTATGTTTGCTTAGAGCTTTAAAACTACGCTATCGATTTTGACGCAGTTTTTTCAATAGATCGACTGATTCTAGAAGTATATACATCACGCCTGTATTCCCAAATGGGGTAGGCAGAGCTTATATGTAAAGCTGCATAGCCAAAGCTGTTTCATGTTTTGTAGCCACTTTTGGCATAATTTTTAGGTTTTAAGTTAAGAGGAAATTATGCCGGTCGAGGGAATTGAAAAATAGGTATTTGCTAAATCTATTGCTGTCGCGGCGTGACCTGCCCAGACGACGTCGAGTGCGATAAGAACAACTACAGCTCGGACAGAAAATACCTATGAAAATTATTCAAAAACAACGTTTCGTAGTCCCCTGATTTCTTCTCCAAAACTAAACCGATTAAATATGTTTTTTCATTAAATGTTTAAAAAATGTCAACTGTGTTTCTATGTTCTTATATTTTGATACAATTGTGTTAAAATTGGTTTATAGAGATTTGAACACAACGGAAAAAACTTACCAATTTTTCATGTTTTTGAAGGTTAATATCTCCTTTAATAATTCAATAAAGAAAAAAAGGAAAACATAGGAACATGATAATATATCATTAGATTGTTGATGTAAAAAATCATTGTTCTACGGGTATAAATATCCAGCGAGGAATCAGGGGACTACGTTTCCATACAAAATATGACCGCTCCATTTCCTCTTAAAAGGTTACAATAGGGACAGGTTGCTGTCCTGTCGCCTAAAATAAACCGTAACATGTTTCCTTAGTCGCCTCTTGCAACATCCACGGAAGAAATGAAGAGGTGTTATTCTAAATTCAACACCACACTCGGACAAATACAAACAAAAGAAAGTATGATTTGAAGGTTAACGTGTATATCTAATAAATGCATAACATAGTATAGAAACATGGGTCATTTTAGATTAGATATCTAGTGTTTTTAATGAGGTGTCGTAATTCTGTAGTAAGTAGATAGTATATTTAAATCAGCATTGCACCCGTGGAATATAAACGTTTTCTCTCTTATTCCTTAGCAACATAAAGAACATTCGGAAATTTCCTGGGACACAAAATTATGGGCAAACTTGTACTGGTAACGCTTTCATTGCTCAATTAAGTTATTCACTTATTGCGATAGTAATGTACGTGCAAAACCTAGATTTTTTACAAGCCATAAGGGAGCTAACGACCTAGTGGGTCATCTGATAATATACTTACTTCCTAGCTATGTATTAAGTAAGCGATCCAATTCGGCCAGCTACCTAGTTAATTACCTCGCAGTTAGATGTGCTTCAAATTCCGGCTCACGGGGTCAATGCACTTCAGTAGGTATTTTCCGCAAAGAAACTTTTCGAGGTAGTAACTAACAATCGGCGACAGGAGTACTTTTGACATTGAAAATAAAAACATATTGTTGTTAAATAGATATTGAAAGTTATATTATACGTAGACACCTTCAAATTACTGCAAATAATTGATCACTAAGTACCTATAGCTAATAATTCCTAACCGACACGTATTAGTGCCCGAGGGTACGCAATGCATTTCTACTTCGAAAACAAAAAAGAAAGACACGTACCTAGGAGTCCCAGGATTGACAGCCTTAAAAAAATGAATAGGTACTTTAGCAGCTAAATAGATATTGAAAGTTATATTATAAGTACGTAGACACCTTAAAATTATTGCAAATAATTGATCACTAAGTATAGTTAATAATTCCTAAACGACACGTACCTATTAGTGCCCGAGGGTACGCAATGCATTTCTACTTCGAAAACTAAAAACAAAGACACGTAGGAGTCTCAGGATTGACAGCCTTAAAAAATGCATTGGTACTGTAGCAGCTAAATAGATATTGAAATTACTGCAAATAATTGATCACTAAGTATAGTTAATAATTCCTAACCGACACGCATTAGTGCCCGAGGGTACGCAATGCATCTCTACTTTGAAATCAAAAAACAAAGACACGTAGGAGTCCTAGGATTGACAGCCTTAAAAAAATGCATAGGTACTTTAGCAGCTGAACATATTGTCTATAGCTAGTTCAGTTTCGCTGATCTCAGAGAAGGCGTCAACTTGCTTGAGGCTACGGGCCAATTAGTGGACCCTTGATGACATGCTCTAACGTACAATCTTAATACGTATGTACGGCAACTCACTTTTACTTACCTAAATGGGAATTTAGGTAGACACGAAATTTTGACCGCTTGCTTTTGCACGTAACTTCATCAGTTTTATCTAATCTAGAGTTCTAGACCCTAAAATGGTCTAAATATTGCTATGGAAATAGTGAAACAAAACGGATTGCTAGGTACCAAACTTGTATCGAAATTAGTTTGAAATGTTTCAGGCCAATTCGTGACCCATGATCTCGATACAAAGACGTGTTTCCGTTTTATGTCACTGAATGTGTCTCGCTGTAAATTTGCCTAAAACGGCTATGAAACACGAAATAGTCGTAGTTTTTTTCTATGTGACGTTACGTGAGCTCAGTGTACTCAATTTGGGAATACAAGTTTATGTATGTTCTTCGAGTAGCTAATAACATAATATCCTTATGTTGGTACGAGTACAGTCAGCAGCAAATATATGTTTACACTTTAGTACTTTGTCACTGTGATCGCTGTGGTAATTTCATACGAGAATTCAAACGTATGTCGTTAAATAGAAAAGGTACTAAAATGTGAACACATATTTGACGCTGACTGTACGTAAGAGCTTTACTGTATGATGCAGTAACAAATCGACGATGGAAATATACATAATGGCGTGTAATATTAAATAGTACCTATGATTAGGAATGTTCAAAACATGATAGGTAAATTGACATGTTTAAAAGTAGAGATTTTATAAATATTTATGTATGTAAACAATCCCTTGGACCGTAAAAGATTAATTCATCTATATCTATACCTTATCGGTTTAGGTAGTTAAAACAATCTTGACATGTCTTTTTATTTAAACGTACACTTTATAAATCGAAATCTTTACATTTTACAATTTAGGTATGAAAAAATCATTTACTTTCATAATTGAATTGTATAGTGTAACGATTTTCATTTTTAGACTGTGTATTTCAACAAAAAGACATGTCAAGATTGTTTATATTGTTTTAACTACCTAAACCGATAAGCGATAAGGTATAGCCAGTGAGCGATTACCCATTAAACAAAATTTTGCCTTTCAAACGTGTTACAAATATCCGCAGACAGAAATGCACTTTAATATTATTATATTTATTATACTATAGTCTCTCTTAAAGTTTAAGTACAATTAGGCTTAAAGTGCGGAGCAGTAGGGATGTTTGCAAGCGGTTGCCGCGCGACGCCAAGAATCAGAATATCCGCCCTACCGCCCTAGCTCAGTCGCGTCGCGCCCGCCTCCACCACCGTACCTACCCAAACGAGATAAAAAACGCGGCACATGAACGTTATCCAACCATTTCTGACCGTACCACACATCGGACTTATGTTTACGTGCGTTTTTCACACGAGAAAAAAATAACACAAATCTTGGGCGGACCTAAAAAATCTACGATGTAGTTCTGTGTTCCATTTTGCTTGATTTTTCTGTTCAGTTCGGTAACTTTTCTATTTACCTTTTTTGGTGTCTGTTTTCTAAAGTAGTGTCGATTACTAATTATATCTAACTTTACTTATTTAATCTTGTTTGATTAAACAAACTAAAGACTTTGTACTGACATTTTCATCGAAAATTTTTGATCTATCAGTGAGCTTCTTACTCTACCCGCGTCGCAAAGTTCTCACGTTAAATCGACCGCAACATGTCCATTTAACAAACAAATTAGTTTGCATAACAAACAACTACAAACTAATTTACCTGTGTTGCTGTGACCTTGCTGAACCTCAGCCTCGAACAGTGCATTTCATAACTTTGATTCATTCCAAGATGGATATAGTTCATCGCTTGCATTATTTGGTGCTTTCTCAAAAGTCGGATCTGATGACAATGGAGAGGGAGCAAAGGATGCGCGTGCGGCGGCAGTCTAGTCTTCCTGAGTACAGCAAAGCCAGTAAAACTCGGCAGCGGTTAGAACAGGCGTACTTTAACGATGTAAGTTTTGACTATGTTGTGAAGGACTCTTTGAACCGATGGTCTTTTGTTTTTAGCTGCGCTGCTGTTGTGAAGATTTTGGTTGACTTGTGTTTTCGGTATGACAGTGCATTTAACAAGATGACAGCTTGAATCAAACTCAGCAAACTATGAATTAATGACTCGGTATCATTTTGACTTTGACTTTATGATTTATGATCCTGACTTTATGTCTTTATATCTACCTTTGACTTTATGTGTACCCATATGGGTGGAACAAATCGTTCGATTAGACCAGTGATTCCCAAAGTGGTCCAGGTGGACCCCCAGGGGTCCATGGGAGATTCGATGGGGGTCCACGCTGGAGTCGGTAAAAATAAGTGTATTAAGGAATTTGGTGCAAATGTAGCAGCAGGGGGTCCACCAAACCCCATAAAACTTTGGAAGGGATCTATGAGTAGAAAAGTTTGGGAACCTCTGGATTAGACGCTGGTTATCTGGCTGAAGACAAAAGTTTCACCTGGTCTGCGTTAACAGGTTGTTAGACTTGCTTGTAGTATTTTTTCCAAAACATTCACAAAACATCCGTACAAATGAATTCATTTTCTTGCCACAATGGCAACAATACTGGTAATTTCAACTAAGTAGGTACATTGGTATCTCTAAACGCAACTAACTTTATTTTATCAAATGTTAATTAAGAAAATCCGTGTTACTAGTAACTAACACCAGTATAGACATTCATATAGGTAGGATACGAGTAGGTGTGATTATTGTTCAAGTTACATTACAACAGGTTCCATTTCACACCTTACGTCTAAATAATTACGCTCAAACGCTGAATTAATTAGAATAATCTCCAAGACGCGTCAACTCCGCACGTCAAGAATAAAAAGATGAATTGCAGATAAGGTCCTTTTAACCGCTTCCCATCATTTGATAAGAGCCTTTTATGCGGACAACTTTTATACCAACTCGACACGGCATTCCGACCTTTCTATCTTTGAGCTGTTAAAATGTTTGGAGGAATCGTTAAGCATAGCTGGTGATAAATCGCTGTAGCGACATAGTAAAGTCTTATCAGAGAACGCCCACCACGAAGAGGGAAAGGAGTCCACGCCATGCGACTAATAGCAAAGTAGCCTACTCAAATGCCTTTTAGACGTGTATTTAGTTACTAAACACATACTACGTCGTCTCAAGAACGTCGACCCTTCGTTCCCAGTCATGCAAAAAATGGAGAGATTAAACGTTAGTTTTCCAACCTTTCCGTGCTTGCAAGGTACGTATACGCGATTCAATTTATTTTTCAATTCCGACCGTGGTTCAAAACTATTCCGTTTAGATAATTCTTTGGTAAAGGGATGCCCAGCTAGCTGTAAAGCTTCCTTTGAGCAAATAATAGCCTTGGCTTCATGCATAAATTATATTAAACACAAGTTTGTATTATTTAATTATTGAACACCGCAATATTCTACACTACACAAAATGTCAGACAAATATAACAGAATAGACAGACAGACTTTAAATTGTGAGAATAGGATCGACTTGGTTGAGTAGTAAGACCTAGCCCAAGGTTCTACAAAATCGCTGCCACCATCTAATTAGCTGAATTAGCGTCTAAACAGTAGCTATTGCAATCATGTTTTGGTGAGGAGAATCTTTGCCGGACAAAATCACGGGAACAATATTGAGGCATAAGTACAATACGACTCCAGTTCTCTTGATTTGTAACGCATCTCCTGCCTGTATGAGAACTTTCCATCGTATATTTTCATATCAATCACGTCCATGTACCCAAATGGGGTAGGCAGATCACATGAAACGTGATGTAGACAAAACCATGATTATGACTATTTCACGCTTCGCAGCCACTTCTAGCATAATTTTAGGTTTGATAACAGACGGAAGAGGTATTATAATAGTGACAGGTTGCTAGATTGTCACCTAAAGCATACCTACCCAAACATTTTACCTTAGTCGTCTCTTACGAAATCCACGGAAGAAATGTAGAAGTGTTATTCATATATTAATGTCATTAATAACCCTCAAATTCTTGACTGAACTTCGGCAAGTCTGTTATATCCAAGTAGAAACCAAATACGTAAATCCGGGATGCCTTTTAACCAGACAGGCAGTCCAATTTGAGTTGTCTCCGCTGGGTATTACCACAAATCTCATTCCTGTAGCCTGTGAACGCCAAGGCCGAATTCTTGGTGGATAATGTTCGAATCGAAACAATTTCACGCCAAATTCCTCGCCTTACAAGGTCTAGAACAAGACAAGTTTTAAGCTTATAGTTAGTTAATGATTAACCGGTATTGAAAGCTAAAAATAAAAATTAACAACTGGCGAAGTGTGGATCGGACTCGCGCGCGAAGGGTTCCGTAGCATTGTCGACACAGTAATCGTTATCGAACAAAAATTATACTTATCAAGAATTACGGAGTGAATGATGAACTTAAGTTTACCGTTGTCCCTATACAAGATTTAATTATTGCAAAAGTACTATTTTCTTATGCAAATGCCTACAAATTTGCATACCTACAACTGTACCTAGAATCATTAAGCTATTAGTAGTAATGGGTCAATGGCCAGACTTTTTTTTTCATAACTTTAGGAGAGGATTTTGTGTCAATCAATTTGAATACGATATCTCCACGTATTTTGTGAAAAAATATATTCATAGACAGAAATAGAGACATAGACAGACAGACAGACGGACGCATAACGAAACGATCCTATAAGGGCTCAAAATCTTCAGAAGTACAGTTAAAGAATTTGACTGTGCCATTTTGCACCTTTTTACAAGAAATGTCACTGTAACATACCATACTATCTACTAATCAAAGCAAGATGAAAGTCATAATGAAAAGGTTCAAAGTGGCAAAGGTATGAATTTCCTTGACTGTACAAGTGTACATACACAGAATAAGAAAGTTATTGCGTTGGTACAACTTTGGAAACGTGTAATATATCATTTTAAACAAAAAAAAAAAGACTTCAAATTAGCAATATTTTGAAAGTATTCTGTTTACTGAATGTAAAATCTTGACTTCATCAACAAATTACCGAAAACGCTGTATATCTCCATATAAAATTTGAAGAGTTCCCTCGATTTCTCCAAGATTCTATCATCAGATCCTGCTTTCGTGCCAATGGGACCAATTTCGAGTTATACCCTATATCGATTAAAAAAAATTTTGAAAATCGGTCCACGGGTCTCCGAGATATCGAGTAATATACACACACAAAAAAAAAAAGTAGGTCGAATTGAGAACCTCCTCCTTTTTTTGAAGTCGGTTAAAAACGGTACATCACGACATCGCTAGTTAACTCAGTTGACTACCTACTTATTCACTTTTAAACATCAAAGTATTTAACTAGAAAGCATCTACTTACCTCGTTTGTAAAAATGTTGGAATAACTTTTGCCTTTTCGTACGTTGGTACATTCAACGAGAAAAGTTTATAAGAAGGTATAATAAAATAATTCTACTTCTGTAATAATTTACCAGAACACGGGTCTCCAAGGGACTGCAGGAGTTGATAAAACGTGAACTTTCAGGTAGGCTCCGTCCTTGTTGTAAATCAACTGACCGAATCTTATAAATACTTACTGGGAGTTGGTACGCGTTCAAGACTTCAGAATGTGATGCATATCTAAGGCGATAGCCTCCGCCGTTTCTTACATAAAAGTCGTAATCCGGTCTTTGAGGCTTCTGTTGCCAAGGACTAGCAAACATGTCCGAGTAAATTCAATGCCACGCATAAATACATAATTGTTGTTCATTATCTACAGAGACAGCCATTTCAATCGAAGCGAGTGCCTAACAGTAGCTTCTGAAAATTGGAACTCAAGTTCAAGACTCCACTGATTAAAAGTCGAAAAATGAAGTTATCAAGTAAGTAGGTGCCCGCCGAACATCTAACTTGAAAAGGAGCTTTCGAAAGAAAGGCATGTAAATGAGTTAATTTGCATCCCTCAGTTTCACGAACTTTACAGTGCCACGAGTACCACCTAAAGTTTCTTTTTAAACATGCCTTCAATGATAATTTGCGGCATCGCGTAGTCAGCTATAAATTTGTTTGTACGTACAGAATATTTGTCCGAGGCTGAGCCACGCCACGTTCCTTTACGTATACCTACTTATCCGGCGTTGTGGAGTTTTTGTTCCAACAAAAGTCGGTTGAAATCGTCGCTTTTCGATTGAGTCGGTCCCAATTTATTTCAAATTCGATTGTCGTGAACGATAGCCCGACTCATTGGAGTGTACGAGTACCTCCTATCACAGCGAAGTTGGGGATTTGGGTAGAGCTCTTACTACCGCGTTGCCGAAACAAAAGTCAAAAGAAAAAATCGTGTATCGTGTACAGTTTGAAAAGAGGCGACAAATTTAAACGACTTTCTGATCTTGGAGTGCGAAATTAGTTACTCGTTCGTAATGACTTCCTCTCATATTTATTGATTGTGCTTGTATTTTTCACTGTACTAGATACTTAATAGAAAATACAAGTATTAAAAGAATTAAGATGGGCTAGGAGGGTCACGTTTTCCGCATGCATCCCTATAGTGAGGCTACAGTTGCTATTAGTGATTGGGATCCATCCGACTGGCTCTGTAGCAGAGACAGAACTATGAGGATTCGGGAGGACGATTTGCTGTTTGTTATATGTTGGCAAGGAATGGTCTAAAGAAAATATGCGTGGAATGTAAAAGGAAAGCAAAGTATATTTGAAAACTAAGTAAAAAGATAAGGACATCTAACTGTTGACTTTTTGCTGGTGTCCTGGGTACAAATTCTGACTGTCATATCCGAACTTTTCCCGCGGGGGATCTATATCTCGTGTTCTCTCATATTGAGAGGTAACTTGGCCTATCACTAGGACATATGGTAGCTACTTATATAGGTTTGATTGTCATTAACATATTTATGGATAGATGTGTCCCCCGTGATCCCGAACGCTTCAAATAATGATAGGAAGCGCCGAAACTTTCGTAACATCAGCATCCCACACACATTAGGCTCTTATATCACATCCACGCCACTGCGTGAGAGTAATTTTAATAACCCGCCAGAAAATACCTAAATCTGAATATACGTTGCTCGAACGTGTTGACACTAGAATAAATTACTGCACTGCGTGCCGCGCGCGTGTTTACATTTTGTTTTTACGCCATAGTATGTGGATTATAATCAAAATCCGAACAGTTACTGCGTTAAGTACTATCGCACCAATTTATTCCTGTCCTGACCTACTATTTAACCTCAGATTTAACGTCATTGTGACATTGCATTGCTTGACTAGACCTTCTGTCCATGAAGTTGTAGACAGCCTACGTAAAACAGTATTTCTGTCGACGAAGCGGTGGCCTCTCAAGGGCAAACTTCATGCCGCTGAGCGTACTGCATTTCATACGCCAGGCTGCATCGCAAGGATTGCATCATTGTGTTTATAAAAAATGTCAGGGACGTCTGCTTTAGTTCAATCCTATGCAATGTTATTTTACTCGTTTCTTAGACTGAAGGCAATACCTATCATCATCCTATCACCTTCTTTTCTCTTGGAGCTACGAACAGTGTACGCTGTACAATTTCTATCTTTGAACATCTGCACTTGTCCAATCCAATAGGTTATAAACTGCGTTTTCGTGGGTTGTTTGTCTTCGAAAACTAAAATAAGTAAAATAACGTCGTCGTCGTTGGACGATATCTTCAAGAAGTAAAAAAAAACTTCACGGATAGGATCAGTAAGGCGCAGCGCAGACGACAGAGTTTTGTGCGATCGAGTCTGCGGAGCAATAAATTCTCTGAATGGCGCGCTGACAGTTTCCAAGAAACTCTGAATGGAAACTGTCAGCGCGCCATTCAGAGAATTTATTGCTCCACAGACTCGATCGCACAAAACTCTGTCGTCTGCGCTGCGCCTAAGAGTAGACGGACGTAAAAAGGGTTCTGGGCGACTAGTTGAAGGGATGCTTTTGCCCACTGGTATACTCAACAAACCAATAGCGTGGTGCCACAGATTACTAAATAGTTATGGTGGTGCGCAGGCTGCGTGCTTCTTTTCCCCTTCCACGTACCCCCTGTTCACCGCCATTATAGACTCTCTGCATTTCGCATGAAGCTCCTTTAACGTGTGTCGACTAGGCTTAAGGAATTCATTGTAACGGTTATAGCTACAACGTTCTTCGGTGGGTCGGTTATTACGAGGTAGATGTAGGGTTGAGTAGAAGTAATGACTGAAGAATAGCTAATATGAGGAAAAGCGATTGCGTAGTACCTATATTGTGCAGAATCGTGAAACGGCAGAAAAAGGATCGTGTAGAAATAATGACTGAAGGATCTGGTGTACTCGTACAGTGCTCAGCATTTAACGTTGCAGTATTTTAAATAGTCAGGTATAGAAAAAGTGATGCGCCAACTTACCCCACTTCTTAAAAATTTGCCAAGTTTGATTTCGGACACTGTATGGCGGTTGTGTGTTTTCAATATTGTGCAGAATTGCGAATAGGAACCAACAATATTGGCTTAAGTGTCGAACAGTCCATTTAATTGTACCTAACCAATTGTACTCAAAGCTTCTATAAAAACGTTCTGTTAGGAAATTTCATTAATAATTGGTACGAAAATAGTAGGTAGTTCTCTAGCATACAAATTAATGTGCAAGAACGGACGAAATTAGGTAAATATATTTTCCTACCTCAGTACTACTTGATTTTAGACCAATTGTTTACCTTTTGTGTCAAATAATCGCGTGCCACGGTTTTATTTTCATTTCTCAAAACCTGACTTTATCTTGATCGGTTGAGCCATTTAGGGGTGACTCTACTCTCCACAAATTCCGTCTGCTTTACAACTCCGTTTCACAAATAATTAATATAGCTTTGGAATTTATTGGCACATAATTATACAATTTCATTTACCACATACATAAACTGCAGCCGGCGTGGCGCGTTGCTCCCTATGATGGGTCACGAATTGGTCCAAAACATATCGAGCTAATCTCAATATAAGGATGTGAGTGTACCCATTTTATTTCACTCATAAAAGTTAGGTTCATAACTTCATAGGCATTAAAAAAAGTAAGTAACAAAAATATTCGTACTAGTTCTCGTCAGATATGATTCAATTAGTTAACAAAGTAGAAAGAGTAGTTTTTATTCATTTCTTCATATTATCTGACCTAAAAAGAATATAAGTTGCTACTTTATCTCAAAGGCAGGTCTAGTACCTTGGCACATATTTGCATAGGGTGCTAATGGTTGTTTTACGGGAGAACAAAAGGTGTATTTGCACTAAACTGGGGTCGAGGACGTCCTAAAGTGTTATGGGACGTCCTATCCATTAACTTATATCTGAAAATTATTTATTTTGCAACAATTGTCGGAACGACTTGTTATAATTTGCATTGACAGACCTTGACAAAAATACGCAAGGACATTCCTCGTAGAAAAGGAACAACTGCAACTGGAAGTACAATTGCAGTATAGTTGAGGGTCCTTTTTTGTGTTGAGCAATAATAATTCTTCTTCTTATAGTACCACTTCGTCACTGAATATTGCCAGTCAGTTTTTTAACTCACACCCTATCCATAGCGAGTGTGAACAACTCCTCTAGGTCTTGATACATCATGCGCTCTATATTTTTAACCCAGTCGATATTCCTATTATGAAACAAATAATTTTAAACAAAAAAAAACCGACTTCAAATTAGCAATATTTTAAAAGTATTCTGTTCACTGAATGTAAAATCTTGACTTCATCAACAAACTACCGAAAACGCCGTAAAACATATAAAATTTGAAGAGTTCCCTCGATTTCTCCAAGATTCCATCATCAGATCCTGGTTTCGTGCCAATGGGACCAATTTCGAGTTATACCCTTTCGATTAAAAAAAAAAAATTTGAAAATCGGTCCACGGGTTTTCGAGATATCGAGTAATATACACACAAAAAAAATTAAAATAAAAAAATAAAAAAATTAGGTCGAATTGAGAACCTCCTCCTTTTTAAGTCGGTTAAAAAATGGAAGACAAAACTCGCTAAATTTGGTGTCGGACAAGGGGCGAAAAATGTAAAACACTTACTCGTAACTTAAACTCTCACAGACAACAAAGACTCCGCATTCAAATAAATTTCTGCGTTAGTATAATGCTTAAAAACTCATCCGCTCGGATAGGGATTTATTGGCCAGCTATTAAATTTCTCAGAATAAGGAATTTGTTCGAGCTAAAAATGACTATAATACATTTTCCGATACGCTATAATTGCTCATAACGGTTGTCATGTCTACTGTCGATGCTTTGAGAAGCGTTAAATAAGTGGTGGTCGGTCTGCCACGTCGCTTTGAGGTTATAAGTGGAAGGTAAAAAGGAGGTTGCCATGTGTTGTGGGCTTAAATTGCTTAGAATAACACCTCTACATTTCTTCCTAGGATGTCGAGGTGCCTAAGGAAGCAGATTATAGTATATTTTTAGCCACAGGCTAGCAACCTTTCACTATTCCTCTTAACTTAAAGCCTAAAAATGTAAGTGACAAGTGAAATAAACATGGATCTGTGTATGCAGCGTTCGTGTGCTCTGCCTACCCCTTTTGAATAGGTACGTAAAGCTATTTTTGTTTCCCTATTCACGGTTCTGCACAATTTTCGAAGAGAGCTGCGAAGACCGCAAATGCGTGGTAATGCAGAATTGCAAATAGGAAAATACAATAATGGCATCAGTAGTAATAAGCAACTTTGATAAACCGCCATTTTCGGAATTCGTTTACAATTATTGTGTAAGACTGGACAGCTTAAATACCAATTTGAAGCAAAATCGATTAGTGAACATAATAAGTTGAAGAGTTTCATTTTTCATAATAACTTTGTTCTGACTATCACGAACTCAATAAAACTAGAATAACGTATCCGATTTAGGGCACTGATTCTCGAGTTAACTAACTTCAAAAACTATTTATTTTTATTATGTTACCTTTGAACTACACGGGTGTTGTCGTACATTATTATATGACAGGTCATCTCATCTCATCAGTAGGTTACTGACTGAATCAGTTGTTCCTTCCAGACTATGTCGGTCACTAAAAGTCGTATTTACACTAGACTGTCCTCCGACCGCCTTTAGGCCCTGCGCAGACGACAGACTATCCGCGACGGACTTTTTAGTCTGTGAAAATAGAACTTATGGAAATGTATGCAGTAACGCACACGACGCGCAAAACGTCCGGCGCATATTGCATACAATCCACGCAAAACTTTTGCGCGCCAGAGACTCAGACTCGATCGCACAAAAAGTCTGTCGTCTGCGCTGCCCCTTACCAAGTCAGACTGCGATAGTCTGTTGTTCTTTACAGTTTTGCGCTCACCGCATGTAGCATGCAGCGAATGACTCTTGTCATTGCCTCTTAATACATATCATATCTTTAGAGGTTGTAATTAGTTAGAAATTATTCTGTACCTATAATTATATATCCATTGGTAACAAGGTTAGGTCAATAACCGAATCGCAAAGCCTTTTGCCAACTTTTCCCGGTACGCGATTTACCTGGAATTCATTCGAATAGTCAATAAAATCATAATCAACGTTATCGTATATTTCCACTTCATTTTTCGGCAATTTTAATCACGGTCGCTTAACTAACTTAACCGGTAGAAATCAATCACGAAGTTATCGCATTACAGCGGTACCTACATGATACGTAGATAATAAACTAATTGATTCCTGACCCATCATAGAACCTATGTACAATGAACATCATTGTGAGATAGCATTGCTCGACAAAGGAAATCTTTAGTTACGTTTAATGTGGCAACGCTCTGCAGTGGTTCAGAAATTAATTGTTTCGACTGTAACTTATCGCACCTTCGGTGAAACAAAGGCACAATTGTTGAAAAATCCAAAAAAATAGTTAAGTAAGTATACAAAACTTTTCTTTCACGTTTCTGTATACTTAACAAATTTTTGGAGTGCCCTTGTTTCACCGAAGGTGCGTTATCTTCTATATCGTATAGACAGGCGTATTAGTAAACTGTGGCAAATTCCGTGGAGCGAAAATTATTTGGAAGGAAAATGTAAAGGTATATATTAGGCGATAGGCTGGCAACCCGTCACTTGTACGTCTTTTCTCTAACCTATAGGCTTAGCACATCAACACGCGTGTGTCGTTTCACGCGCGGGATAGACCACCTGTCACTTTCCGACGTCTCTAGTCAGACAGTGACAGGTATGGTCTAACTCGCGCCCTGCCGTGCTAAGCCGGCTGATACCTAAAAATTATGCAAAAGTAGTTCATAGCTTTGTCTATGTGGCGTTTCGTGTGCTCTGCCTACTTCATTTGGGAGTGTAGGCGTGATGTATGTATGTATAAAAACTAGTTTCAGCGCTAGCGATATTCAAAATGGAAGACTTGGTAATAGGGACATAAAATGATGTGGATAAAATATATTAGAATTTTACTGTCAACTTACATGTAGCTACAACATGGAGATAATTTTATTAGGTATCCTTGAACTCCTATGTGGTATGGAACTGGACCTTTGCCAGCATCATCTCAGCGACCTAATATATAGTCAGTATTAAAATAAATAAATAAGCCAGCCTAAAGAAACCCCACTGCTAGCCACAGGCCTCCTGTTAATATAGGGTTTGGGTTGTATGTACCACGCGAACACAGTAGAACAATATCCCTAATATCGAAATATCGTAATGTATACTGTGACGCAGGCCCAGTGCGCAGGTGCATACACAATTGAGTTACTTTGTTACTGAATGCAGGTTATCCTCCAGTTGTTTCTGTTCATTGATTAACTCGTGGTAAATATTCGAGTAAATCGAGATTTATGATTTTCAAGTAAAAGATTCCGACAAAATGATACCTACTTCCTCTTTTTTTAATTCGAATAAATCGTATCGTACACGAAACGAGTTCAACGTGCGTTCAGCGGTGTTATGTGAACTTGTAAACTTATTCTAATGTTACGAATTACCAGTCTGATTTACTTTTCTTTGATATATTTTTGACGTTTTTCACTTAACGATCATTCCTCATTAACCACTGATCTAATAGCTATTGGATGGCGAAATGAATGGATATCTATCTTTATAAATACGAGTATACTATCGTAACTAATAGTGTTCTTATCTAAATGAACTGCGTACACACAAATGTTTGGCTGAATCACGCCAAGCTAATAGATTTCGTGCACGCGACCGAAAAAATGCTATTTTCAAACCATTTATACTGACTTAACATAAAGTTAATGTAATTGGAATGCTTTTGATTTTCATGTGATACTTTGGCTGGCTTGTTATTTTAACTAATTAGTTTAATTTGTTTGACTTTGAAATTAATAATAATTGTTTTATTGTCATTCTGAACGTCATGTTAACAACATAATGGACATTTCAAAGCGATTGCGGCTATCATTATTACTATACACAAAGGGGTTTTCTGTTTTCTAAATTAAAGTTTCACTGTACTTACATAAATATTCTAGTAATGGATGGGCAAAAGAAGCCAACTCGGAGTAAATGATAACTTATTTTTTGTAGTATCATCTCTACATCGAACTTTAAAAGTTCGTTTATGATTGCCTCTACCTTCTTTCTTATGGCGTTTCATTATACGCATAAGACGCATTATACGTATCCTTCCACAAGAATGAGAATAAATGAACACCAATCTATATAAATATGTATGTGGACCATAAAAAAAAATTGTACATTACATGTTTTTTTCTCAATTTTGAACAAAATTGGAGGAAAATATACTCAGAATCAGATAGTTACAGAAATTGTCCCAAAAAAGTTAATTAATCCACTAATAGGTACCTCATTTTACTAAAGACGTGATATTTAAACCCGATTGTAAACGGATATCAAGCCAATCGGTTTATTTATTTATCTTCTTCGGAATAAAAAGAAACGTAAAAAAATTTTATCGTCGTGTCGACAGCAACGCAGCTAACGCAGCTCTGCTGTTAGTGACATTACTGGTTCTATGTTCCGTATAGGTTCGTGCTTAAATGCGCTCGTCGACATTATAATGTTGTCAATTGTGAATGGCACATACATACATACAATCACACCTATGTTCTCGAACGGGTTGGCAGAGCACACCTAACGGTACACAGATATAATCACGACTATTTCACGGTCCGTAGCCATTTCTAACATAATTGAAGGTTTAAACATAATGAAGGAGGTATAATAGTGACAGGTTTCTAGACTGTCACCGAAAGCATACTTAAACCTAGGTATTCCCTTAGTCGCTTTTTACGACATCAACGGAATAAAAGGAGAGGTGGTATTCTTACCCGACACCACGCAGAATAGGTACACAGAAACTTACACTAAACAGAAACTGAGTAAACACAAAGAAATGCATAGATAGTAGTGTGGTCGACGACACATCGGCTGCTGCTGCGGCATATGACCACATATCGCACCTTCCGTGGGACAAGGGCACAATTGTTGACAAATTCAAAAATTTGTTAAGTGTACACAAACGTGAAGTAAAAGTTTTTGGAACATTTGTGTATGCTTAAGAGCGTGCAAACAAAATTCGGTGATTTTGATGTTTTTCAAATGCTTTAGAAAGCTATAAATTCTTAAGTTTTTAAAGAAAAACTACTGTAACATATAAATAAACTCTTTTTCTAGGGATTAACGGAAAAAAATATTTTATTAGCAACACAGATTTCTTTTACTTAGCCAATTTGTTGAAGGGTTTTTACAAAAATACGCGTCAGAGCTGTCTTTCACTTGAAAATTTTCCATTAAATTTTACCATAAACGATATAAACTTGTTATTATCTGATAGACAATATAGTCTACTGGGGAATAACGGTGTAACATGAATCAAATTATTGGTTTTTATTATTCAAATATCATTTTACATAATTTCAAAGTTGAACCATTACTTTATTTTTTTTTTCATTGATTTTAATGTAATTACAAATGAAACAATGTTATTGTAAATTTACAGAATATGTTTAGTCTTACCATATTTTTTTCATGGCTAAATATGAGTTAATTTATTTTTCACGATTTTTTAAACATTGGTCCAAAACCACTAAGGTCAGGTGGGGGAAGAGAAACGTAGGGATAAGAGGGCTCTACCTACAGACCATAATCACTCATAACTCGACGAGTTATGGTCTGTGGTGCCTCTTACCCCTGCCTTGCCCCTGAATTTCTCTTCCCCCACCTGATCTTATATTACGTTCGTAAAAAATGTGTGCGCCCTCTTAACTCATTTTTTGGATTTTTCAACAATTGTGCCCTTGTCCCACCTAAGGTGCGATATATGCATAGCGAAATGTGACTTTTCCTTTTATTTTTAGTTATAATACTACCTAAACTTATTTTGTATTCCATAACTTAAATGCTCACTTGAATAGGTGTTCCATTCATATTTAATTTAAGCTGACGTTAACATACTTTGATTACTTACTTAGCCTAAGCATTATTCCCGTCCGTCATATTTACTAAAACTCGATTCTACACGCCCTCATCAATTTGAGTTAAGAGTACTAAACAAAAGTGACGGATGATTTGAAACCCGTCGGAGTACCGTGCCGGTAAAAGCATTACTTGTTTTACGATACAGTCGTACAACTCTTAGATACGAGATGGAATGGGATGGCCCTACGAACCGTATTGTCTTTACGAGAAACAGAGTAACTGCGAACTGCCCCTCGCCCTCGCGTCCTATCATTTTGACAATTAATTAAGGCTTCGTGCCTTGAAATTTGCCTGTCATGTTAATAAATTGGTGTACTATACGAAAAGGGAGTGTTTGGTGAAGTTAAAGTTGTGTTTGGGTCACTTAGGCGCTTTGGTATCGTCATTGATGAATAGGAATACGTACTTTTAGAATATTTTACAATAGCATTCTCATAAATCCGGTCACAAAGTGTTGGTATAGCCGATCGTTACGGTCTGTGCCGAACGATAATACATATCATTGGACATCATTCATCATCATTTCAGCCGTAACACGTGCACTGCTGAACATAGGCCTCCCTTTAGACTGCCATGAATACCTGTTGGAAGCGACCTGCATCCAACGTTTTCCGGCGACCTTTATCAAGTCGTCTGTCGATCTTGTAAGTGGACGGGACGTCCTACGCTGCGCTTGCTGGTCCGTGGTCATTGGACAATTCACATTAATCACCTAGTCCCAAATTAGGCAATTTAATGCCTGTGCTATAGGTAATATTAGACAGCGGATAAACTTACTTTAGTACCTATATAGACTCGAGACCAAACATTCGTATTCATTACAAACATCTGCCTCGACTGGAAATCGAACCCGGGACCTTAAGCTTCACAGTCAGGTTCACTAACCGCTGGGCTATCCGGCTCAAACAAAACCAGCAGTCGATTCGTTAGGTGCCCACAATTGGCGGACAATCGGTCAGCTAATCTTCGATATTCGTATAAATTCGTATAAACAAAGAAGTAGATGCACAAAGCGATGTATGAAGATACCGCTCTAGAGAAATACGATTTTATGTTGCTCACTCATCTATCGGGTTTAGAGTGTTAAGAATACATACACATAATGCATTTAGTATAAAGGTACTCGTATGTAAATTAAATAAATGTTTTGACAGTATTTTTTTACTTGCCAACACATACCAAAAACGATAAAAGTAGTTACAAAAACCCCAGAATATGCAGTAGTGACACAAAAAAATACAAGTGATCGATTAGTTTTGAGTCTTGGATATTATAAAAACTTGAGGCAGTCTGAAAAAGTCAATTAATAAAAAGATCATTCATACTTTTATCCAATAGTTACTTAAAGTTATATATTTTTGTCAACAGAGAGAGCTGTTCGCAGCCAAAGCCGACAGCGGTACAGCAGCAGTAGACCGTAAACTTTCTTCTTCATCAGCCGGCAGTATGAAAAATAAGTGGCTTAAAGCTTTCCGTAGCCTGAAACCGCCCAGTGCTCCGCCACCTCACGCTGCACCGCCTGACAAGTAAGTCTACATGATTCTCTGGTTAAAAACAGCAAAAGATACTTAGAAACCTTACTAGAATATTCTCCAATGGCATTGATTGAAGACTAAAATTTTGGAAGTTTCGTTAGTTATGTTTACTTGGAGAAAATCTGAACATAAGCCAGGTTAATATTTATACACACACTCATGCACTCACAAATAACAAATAACTGCAAGAGATTAATGTACTGCACCACACCCTTTGGAGTTTAGCCTACATGCGTCCAAACAAAGGAATTACTCGCAAAACTTGTCGTTTGCCAGTTTTTCAGTGCCAACTGCGCGGGATGAAGCCAAAAAGCATGACATAAATTGAACTTAGTCAACAAAGCTCATAACTTAAGTTTTCTCAAAGTCTTGCACAGCTTCTTGCATTTAACTTAATTGTTATGTAACAAAACATAATTAAAGTTCATGTTGCTTTAACTGACTTAAAAAAAAACAAAGCCCTCGAAAGATTAACTAAAAGGTTCTCGCCTGCAAAGATCGTCTTATGAAGTTGGTTCTTAGAGTTTTTAGCTTTAAAAACAAGTTGGAATCCTCAGCATCAGGTTCTAGGCACGTACAAAGGACTAAAAGATTTGTTATGGCCTTTGAATCACTAGGGTGGGAAGTGGGAAATTCCTACGTGTACCGGGCAGGAAGTTGATGCATCCTTATTGCTGTACATCAAAGGTGTTATCAAGTTATCATGCTGTACTACACAGGAACATAGTTTCTGGAGCGGCACAATTTCAATTAAGAACCGAGCGAACTGAGGTTCAAAATAATAATCATTTTAATTATACCTAGAAGGCTTCATTACAACCAGACGTTATAGAGATATTAACGAATGCTTATGATATAGTTATTAGGTTTCGAATAGTAGGTCAGCCTAAAGCCAAACTCTTATCATGTGTTGGGTCTCGACAAATTAAATAGAACAATAACGAGATGATGCCAACAGATCAGGTAGAGAGTATGTAGATCTATTTATATGCTCATGAAAACAAATAATGATCAAAGTATGTTGATTAGGTAATAGTAGAAGAAAAAGGTCACAAAAAGGATGGTTTGGATTCAGTACAAACACCGAACACAAAATCCCTACTGATGTCGTAGACGCGAAAGTAGCTCTGTCTGTTCATCTCGACGAATCGTGCTACGGAGACTGGTTAAGTACAGCAGGACATAGATTATTTTTTGTCCCAGAAAATATAACGATGAGCAAATTGTGAATATACTGAGCCGAAGACAACACTTAGTAGACGGTAAAATGATGTTAACTATAATCGGCTTTCAATAGTCAATAAGGCTTCAGTCGTTTTACATTGTATCCTGGTAGTGTGATTTTTACTAAATTGTGCAACAATTACAGTCGTGATTCATGAAAAAGGTAATTCCAAAGAGACTAGTTACCAGAATAGTTATGAATATTTAATATCTATTTATGGGTCCACAGGGAGCGGATTGCACATTGGTGTCAACATTTCACTCAAAATAGTGCCATGTTGGCTATAATTGGACGCAACTGCTCCCAACCTAGATTACCCACCAGCTTTACATTCAAACTACCCTGCCTTAACTGTTGTTTAAAATAATGCAAATTGTGAGATTGGCGAGAGGCTCATTTTGTAACTTCTATAGAGTCAGTACAGATGATAATTTTATGATGTAATGACCTTATCGACTCTGAATTGGGTTCAGCTCGCACCTGGCAATTGTCATTGACCGTTGTTTGTCTTTCGCAAACGAGATTAAGTATTTCAAATAGGTCTCGACCCTCTATAGCTCCTAAGGCTTCGTTGAGTGTACGCAAACATTCGTATCTATAATAGTAGTTAACTTGTAATTTCGATATAAGTAGGTTCGATTCTTAGCAAGTAACGGTCATGCCTACGTACAGTACAACAATATCATCCATAAGCGCCTTTAATAATCGAAGTTTAATCGTTTGATTATTTGGAATAAATTCAGCGCCTCGTATTTGAGAGGGAACAAAGTAGTTTCAAGAATTTTCAGAGGCTTCTGAATTTCGAGCGCTTGGTTTAGTAAATATTGATATAGTTGTCGAGATAACGAGTTGCACTCGAGTTACGGAATATTCAAAGCTTGGAGGCTCTCAGCGTCCATTGTGATTGTGACTGCACAGTCGCTTTATTTATGTACATAACATCGACATCTGCAGTTACGTATTCTACGTTTTTTATTGTCATACTCATTTTTTTATAATTTAAGTCGTCTATCTGCTTCAGGTGTAAATAATTTAGAACGTTACGTTAGAAGTCGATTTTTTACAATTCTATTCAAGGCCACCATTATTTCGGGCTCGCCACTGTGTGAAACTTTAGGTGAATTTTAATTATCTACAAAACCTTGAGTTATTTACGCCTGCACTAAAACAATCTGTGATAGATTTTAATTTAAATCACCTGTTTTATGTAATTAAATATAACGAGAGTAACATGCTCATAAATCTATCGCAGGTTGCTCCTCATTCATAGTTTTAATTGTGTGTTCACTTTAACCGAATGCCGTGTTCATATTGGTGTTTCTCTCTTCTTGCATCAATAAAGAAAAAATCAAATGTACCACGCGGTGTCGACGATTATGGCGATGAGGTAAATGTGCCCCCTAGGTGTGCCCTGTGTTCATGACTGTTACCCCATCAAAATACTGGACAATCTGCTTGGCCCTCCACTCGTAGTCTCGTACAGATTCAATACACAGCATGACTCAACGATTACAGAGTAAACACTATATTTAACGCTTGACAAACACCAGCTTGTTAGTACTCTGCTTACTTTCCTGCAGCAAACGCAGCATCTGGCTTCACACTGCAACACTTCTCTGCTTTCAGCTTCCTCTGGGCGCGCAAGCTGCGCCAGTACTGTGCTTCGAACCTACTTCTAGTCATTAAACACTTTGCCTGGTATTTTTTAACGTCAAGGTAGACAAATTGGGGTCATTACCAACCGGGTCATTAAGGGTTGAATTAGTGTTGGGAGGCGAATGACTACCCCGGACTGATCTATCTGTGCCCCCGAGACCTTGAACTTTGTCGATCGATATTTATGACGTACATTACCAAGTGACTGTGACAGTGTGTAGTAGAGTGCAAGGTGATAAATGGCCCACTCTGTGCGTGTCATATTCTATTTGATCAAAACGGTTAAAGCGTTATTGTTCTGTCTGATGTTTGGAATCAATTGAATTAGCTTTACGAGGCAACTGATTACCGATACTGATTTTCAGTATTTTGAGTATTTCATTCACAGTCACTTGATATTACGCTCCAGACTTTTCTACAACGGAGAGGTTTAACTAAGGGTGAAGCTAAACAAACGACTGTTAGTTCACACAACTCAAAGCTCAAAAAATGCGATTGCTTGAGTTCACCCTAAAAGATGTACCTACCTAATAATTGTCATGGATTTTATTACGGCGTGTCGGTTTAACGAACACATTTCATTCATTCAACGAGTTCATTGACTCATTAATAGTCTGCGAACAAAAGTAATTTTTGCGGGGGTCATAGTATACTGGTTTTCATTTATTAATACGTCTTCGTACCACTCTAGGAGGAACGGGGCCGCGCGAGACGCGATTCGTGGCGGCGACTCGGATGCGCACAATTTCCAAGAGTACACTTACAAGAAGATCACACCCTGTGACATCTGCTCCCAAGTCCTTAGAGGTAAGACTAATTAATTCGTTAATGAAGAATCTATTGACAACCAACAGTTTGTGTTCGACGTTTTGTATTAATTTGAAATTAAAAATGAAAAAAATGTTAGAAGAGCTGTTCAGAATCCCGAATCAATGTAACTCATGGTGAGACGTTTGATATTCCGTAGAACCATCGATAATCCATACCACCAACAAATTTTAAACACAATCTTAAAAACCAATAGAGACATTAACGTTATAATTATTAAAAACCTATAAAAATGTTATCGACTTATTATAGTCACTGATAGATTTTTACATTTCTAAGATACGGACGAAATTTTGACAATTACAGTACAGGCTTGCATTTTGTGTATTAAGTAATTAAACATCTTCAGTGTTTAATTTTATTACGTATCTACCAAGTAATTTGGGGTAAAATGATTTACTCTGATAAAGACAACTGATACCTTAACCATACCGTAACTGAGTCTTACCTAATTTTGATACTTTCGGAGAACATTGTCAAGGACACTGAGTTATAATCACACGTTCACGGTTGAACGAAACTGAGTAACTAAACTATAAATAAGCAGCAAGCAGGAAATACACCCAATTTAAGCACTTCGAAAGCCAGAGGTAGAATTAATTTAGCCTTTTTTTGTGAATGCCGTAACGCCCTAACCTAGAGATCGTCATTAGATGAAATAATAAAATTTGCATTTATACTGAAGTCATTATGGTTGGCAGTTATTGTCTTGATGTTCCTATAATTATTGCCTGCCACAATGTCACTCTGTAAAAGCTTTTCTTCAACGTCGGTGCCTTGTACCAGCATACACCATGAGCTCTAACTGTTCGTGACTTGACTTGAGGTTCGTCGAACCACAGTTTTGTAGCAAAAAGTTTCTTTCTTTTGTTCCCCTTTAAAACTAAAATTCGCCAGTTGAACGTGTTTTAACTCGCTTCTAGAACGATCCAAAGATTTTTCGTCATTCATTCATTGTTGTACTACTTGTACTTATAAAAAGCTTGCGTCTGGTCTGAATCGCTATTGATTAATGTGGCCTAATTTTGAAGAATGGGATAACGACTGCTATCAACTCGGGACAAAATCAGACAATAGTCCCGGTTCAAGTTCTGTTATTGTTGGTTATTAATAACAGATTTTCTTAACAGGCATCGATCATATCAAATATATTGAAACGTGTAAAATCTGTTCATATTAAAATAGCTGACTATGATATCTCCACCCACATACCTAGACCAAATATTAATGCGCGGGACAACCACAACTATTAGAATTCAAGTAGGTAGCATTGTTCAAAGTAGGGGCTGTATGGCAAATGTGCAGCAATTAAGTACTTTAAAGCAAGCCGCTTAGTTGGGTAGGTACTTCGGTTCTTCAATAGAAAGACTTGGAGAATACCTACTGCTGATAGCATTGCTAACGTTTTGAGGTGGTTTGTCTGAGCATTTCTAACGTCTAATTTTTCTGGACGCTTCGGAAAAATATAACGTGAAAAATTTGACGGATGAAACATCAGGTTCAGATTTAGGTTGTGGACGCTTAGAAGCTTGTTTCAAATTGAGTCGAATTTGAGTAAGCAGCCGATTTGATCGTCAAATTCTATGCTTATATTTACTCATACTCATACTCATTTATTGGTAATATCTTAATTATTACATGTCATTTTATTATTCATATTTTATAATTCATCGAATATAATTATTGGATTAGGTAATTAATTAAAATCAGGTAATTAAAATTAAAATAATCAGTAAAAATAAGCAAATAATAAATAATAATCAATAAAAACAATAAAACAATGTCAAAACAATTACATTATTACTCAATTATTATATTATTCATTATCATGTCTAAACTTAATAAACTCATCGAACGTGTAGAATGTGTGTTCGAGAAGCCAATTTCTGAGTCTTAATTTAAATGAGTTTAGTGATGGAGCTGAGGTGATCGCCTCAGGCAGTTTATTGTAGACGGTCGGGCCCGCTACATGAGTCGTCCTGGCGGACTTGGCGAGACGTCGCTTGACCGGGCGCAGCCTTTGGGGGTTCCGCAGCGAGTGGGTTGTCATATCCTCACGTTTACTGTATTTGAACAGATTATTGTACACAAATACAGCAATTTGGAATATGACAAGTGAAGGCAGGGTAAGTATACCTAACTCTTTGAAATAGGGTTTCACGGATACATCCTGTCTCACCTGCACGATTGCCCGCACTGCTCTTTTCTGCAGTCGGAATGCGCGCTGCCAGTCCGCGGCGCGCGCCCACAGCTCCGCACCGTACTGCAGCAGCGAGTGCACCGTGGCGAAGTAGCACGCGCGCGCCGCCGGCCGCGGCACGACGCGCGCCAGGCGGCGCAGCGCGAAACACGCACCTCCCAAGCTACCACATAGTTTATCTATGTGTGAGCTCCAATTGAGTCTGCTGTCAATCACAAATAAAGATGATATGGATGGAAAGCCTGAACATACCAAAATCATTGAGACTGGGGACTCTTTTTGGAACGGTAGGATTGTGACCGGGCAGATAGGTCTGATAGGTCTTCCTGCCTTTGACGAGCGATGATCTCATCCTGGCTGTTCTTAAATCGTGGAACCAGACCTTAATAATAGTTTTTTCTAACGAATTAAAAAAGTTTATAAAGAAATCCATAGCCCTAAACCGATCTAAAAATACTTCTCATGTCTGCGATTGGATATAGTCCATTAAATGATGATTACGACTGCTACGACTATCCTCCACACATTGCTTCTATTCCCAAATTGCCTTTCAATTATTCATCGCGAAGGCAGCATAACATAATAAACATTATTATTATTACCAATGACCTTGGATATGACGTTATCATTATCAACCATCATCTTATCAACAGTACCATCAATGTGGCCTACTAAGATCGCGTTTCAGTCGGGCCCTTCCGTAACATTATAATGATAAGCAAGGGCACAATCTTTTTCAAAGTACGTGACTAAAAGCAATGCCAAACTTGTTCGTTGGGTATATTTGAGTCAGAGTGATTCACGCGACATTCAGCTGAATGAAATTTGCTGATAATGGCGAAAGCATGACTATAGCATTTTTATATTTTTCATAGTGAAGTAATAAGTTGAAACGCTTTGTGCCTTTTGAATGTGGAACCTTTTGTCTCATACCGTTGACCTGGGAATGCTGATAATTGGAAACTGTTCGATGTAGGTATTCAGTCCGGTTCGGAATTGAGTTATGAACACGGGTGTGCTGTTTTTAAATGTAAGTTTTACCTGAATTCGTGAACGTATCCTATTACTTAGTAATAAGTAAAAGGCGAAACTTTAAATAATGGATAAGTAGGTGTTTTTAGGTACTTTTAACGTAAAAGGTACTGGACGGATCACTGGTTATTGTAAATGGGTACCTATACTTATTTGGACCTCAATAAGTGTTTAACATAAAATGTACCTAGTGTCCGACAGAAACAATGTTTAGCAGCCGAAACCGAATTTGGGCCTCCGGTCTCATTTTCGGTTGAAACCAATATCTCCATTACATTAAGTTACTTTTCTCTGCAATTGACTGTACAGATTCTTCATAATCGTCATCATCATACCGCACGCTTGTTTTCCCGAATATGGCAGGCAGACCACACGAAATATTTCATAGACAAAATTATGTCCGTTTTACGTTCTATAGCCACTTTTACCATATTTTACTTGGAGGTACTATGGTGACAGGTTGCTATATCCCCTGAATTATACGATAGGGAAAATTCCTTCGTCGCTTCTTACGACCTCCACGAAAAAAAATGAAGAGTGGTTATTCTTACCCCTACACCACAGGGTGAATGATACGTACCATTACTTTGATTGTGTAATACATCAACGCACTCTTCTGGTCAGAGGTGTTTAATTACAATATAATGAAGGGGTAGTAAATCAGTAACCTTTGTTGAAGGTTTTCCATCAAAAATTAATGGAAGTCGCTGTTGGGGGTGGTCTAATGATCCTTCCTGCGATTAGGTGATTTAACACTAACACCCTAGAAAATGAAATTGATGTGTTCCCGGACTATATTTCGAGATACGTTATCTACCACTAATCAATTTGAAAAGAATTAATCGTGGAAGGCATAGAAACAAAAGTGGAAGACTTTTTTAATCTACGGAATTTTTATTTTTGTGTAGCTTCACCATTATCTGTCATTAACTCTCATAATTTATCATTCTATTAACGGTTTTATTTCAATGGTCAGGTCTGTTTTCCATCGTGTTTACCCTAGATTATCTAGTCCACCCATCATCGAAATTATGTCCTCGAAATAACTCGGACAATTTAGTTTTATTTACTGGTCAGCTCTTCTAACTTTTCTTTTTTTATGTCCATTTAATACTTGCTTCAATTGTTATTTTTATTTGTTGTGGTTCGTACATCGCGTTTACCTTAAAAAAGCCTTAAACTTACCCCCGATGCTCAAATCCGGCCAAATTTATATCAGATTTCTTGAGAAATTGATAAGTTATACGGATGAATTAGCTTTTACCTGGTAAAAGCTACTCAAGGGCTTACCCCCACTACAAAAACACTTAGGAGTAGGTACTGTAATTTCCTTACTTTAATGAATTCTAAATAAAAAAATTAAAAAAATTGAAAATCGATAAAAGCAAATCGTAGAGCCATAGCCACAACAGATACAAATTTAATGAAAAAAAAATTTTTGCTCTAATGTAAATAATTAAACGAGTGATATTTGAGTGAAGCTGCCGGGGCCGCTTATTTGTATTTATTTATATCTCTAATTCACGGAGAAAACAGGGGACTACGTTTGTATGGAGAAGCGGCGCGACTCCTATCCTCTTAATCATCATAAGTTGTCAATAAATACTTATTGTGATCGTTTGGCTTAGGGCACACCCGCCAGGGGCTGCGCTGCCGGCTGTGCAAGATGAACGTGCACACAGACTGCATGCCGCAGGTCGGCAAATGCCAAACCAAGTCGCGACTCCTGCGCCGCCAGAAGAGTACCTCCGAAATCGAGTCACACCGCGTACAGGAAACCGCCTTCGACGAAGAAAGTAAGGCCAAACTTTAATCTTAACTACCAAATTTATCGTAACGTAAACTATTCAATGATCGACAGCCGATTCCAATGAACGACACCCTGATTTTCGCTTTTAGTTATTGATGCAGCGTCGGGCATTGGGTCCTTTACGTTACTGTAACAACAAAGTCGCGAGGAACCTAAAGTCTTTATATCTATACAGTAAAAGTATAATACGCCTGCTGAAGGCTTTATATTGAGTATGTAGTTTTGTGTTCCTAAAGTACTAATGAAAATTTAGATCAGGCTTTCAGAAGTTGTGGTAAGTTGTGCATTGTAAATGAGGCATTTAAATAGCTAGGCAAATTATTTTCCAATTACATCATTTATATTGGCTAAACACATTGTTTAAGGATTTAAGCTTTATGCGACATTACATTACTCACATAATACGCTACACTATCATGAAGCTTGCCAAGAACACGAGTGCATCGACACGCTAGCGTAACTGTAGTCGAAGCTAACCTGACGTTGTCCAGGGGAGGAGGACGGCTGGCTGCCGGGACAGAGACTCACCAAGATCTCCTTCAAGGGGTCGGTCGAGTTCGATGATGATTTTGATAGCTACTATGAAGAGGGTACAGTATGAGCTGATCTGTTAGGAGTAACCCCTCTGCACCTTACCGAGCCGAGCGTTCGAAAACACTAACATTCCTCTACAAAACTTCCGTTTATCACAACTAGGATTGTGCCACATAGAAGAACATGCTACCTACTAACAAGTAATACTATTCCAGCCTAATTCGAGCACATGTGTTTAACAACCGAGTTTCATGTCATGATCCTGGTCGATTGGTGATCGCGATTTGTCTCTAACCGCATTTCGCTCGATGCTCAGAGGAGGAAGTGGATCAGACCTACCAAGTTCTGAAGCGCGCCAACGAAATCGCGAAGCCGGGCGGCGGGGGCCCGGTAGTGCGCGTGTCGGCGGCGCCCGAGGAGGCGCCCGCGCGCTCGCCGGCGCGCCCCGCGGCCGGGCTGGCGGGCCTGGCCGTGGCGCCGCAGCCCGTCGCCTCCAGCTCAGGTCTGCGCCGCACCCGAGCTCGCTCGCTTCTCCGCTCGAGCCGCGCGTAGGCCGGCGGCCGCCGCGCTGCGCAGGAGCGCGGCGGCCCCGGCAGCTTCACTCAGATATCACTCGTTTTCAGTAGTGTCGGTTCTTTTTGCACGCCTTTGATCTAGTCGCGGGCGCAGGGCGGGGCGGGGTGCGGCCGTGGCGGGCGCGGACTGAGCGGTGCTTGTCGCAGGCGCGGCGCGGCCCGACGGCGGCGTGCGGCGGCGCCTGTTCGCCGGCGTCAAGAGTTTGTCCATGTGGGGCTCTCGCTCGCGCCGCGGCTCGCCTCAACACCGGTCCATTTCTCTGCCGGAAAGTACGCGCCCACGGCTGCCGTAGCGCAACGCTCTCTCACTGTCTCACAGCTGCGAAATGAGCTTTGTTTGTCCCGTCCTCTAAATGGATTACAGTGCCTCGTATCCGATGTGTGTTCGATCGTTTATTTACTATTATTTGTTTTGCGTTTGCTGTGTTAGTTTAGTTGTTAGGACTAAAATAGTCGAAGCTCGGCAGTACACCTTAGATGCTTGAACCCGTCCTTTACAGGATCTATCATTTCATGGAAAGCCAATTAAAATGCATTAAGATCGTCCGAATATAACCTTTTACATTTAATTTTATGTTCATTATTTTACTTTTAACACGGTCCCCTTTCTTATTTATTTAATTATTTTATGTTTTTTAGTTTAATTTTATTTATTTCTTTTTGTTTGCCCATTACTTTTGCAGAGTCAGAGGAGACCACTTCCCGGCCTTTTGGGCAGCCGCTATGTTTCGTTAGCGAAAACGGCGATCCACCGCCTTCAATCCTTAAGTCCACGGGCAGCGTCCGCAAGAAAAAATGATCCCCATCTTCCCAGCCCTGGAACGGTTCAGACACATCGCGTTGTGGGCAGTCCGTGGCTCGTCGACAGCCGCTTCTCGGACTCTAGTTTCAAACCCCGAAGCGCCCCGCGTACTGTGATATGTATATTGTTACTTGTTACAATAAAAATCAGAACTGAGCAGCTTACTTTTATTCTGGTTACCCGCAGACTTTTTTATGTAAGGTGCATGGCTTGGCGGCGTGCTCACAAATGCATGCGTTTTTATCGGCGATACACATTGTCAACACAGCTGTTATGACTGACCTCTTCTTACCTGCACCCAAGGACGAATACTGTTCAAAAGGAAGTAAATATTCTACGCGAGATTCAGAAATGACTTTTACAGCCGTCTTGATGGCCCTTCCACGCGCAGAGAACTCACCTCACGCCACTCGTGAAATGTCTAGTTTAACACTGCTATCGCTCGAGAGACTCGGTCTGACTAACATCTCCGTTTTGTTGGCTTTCTTAACAGCATCCTATCACTGTTTTCTGTTGATTTCGCAGACTTGTTTATTTTTACCTATCGCCTTTTCAGAGAGCTGCAGGGGTCTGAGTAAACAAGGTGTAAAAATAATAATAGACTAGTTCCTGTTTACTTTGTCCATACAGGGTCGATGAAGAACTCCAAGAGTGCCCAAATGTTGAGGCAGGCAGACCGCGCCAGTCCCTTACCTGGTACCGATACTGACATCGTATATAAGCGAATCCCCGTAGAATACTTCTTTGTTCATTCAAAGATTCGTTGCATCGAAGAGCATTTTGCTACCTCATCCACAAGACGCCACATTTCTGTTCCTTTCTTTCCAACGAACGCTGCTGATGACGGGCCGAACAAATAATTAGAATTCATTCAGTATCGTAGTCAGACTATAATTACATCGCAACATTTATAGTCTATCAAGTAGGATGCTTTCATCCGTAAGAAACTAGCAATCTAGAGTAGAATTTTAGTACCTAGGTGCAATCCGTAGTAAAGTTACAAAGTATTTGACAGTATTATATTATTAGTACTTACTCTCTGTCTACTTAACTATCTTCATTGTTCTTTATTTTAGAAGTTACAAATTTTTTGCAATGCTTACGCACATTTTTAAATCGTTGTACTTACTTACTTCTACAATTTACTATGTTTTGCTTATCGTGGTTAACATTTTTCGTTAAAAACACTTTACATGTTTATAAATGTCACAAGCCCTTAAATGTTCAATGTTTACCGTACAATTGTAATTTTTACTGTTCCAAACCATCTATATCATTTCAATTTTAACCAAGTACATATTCCATTCAAAAATAATTAGCTAATTACCAAATCCCGTAATAATTCGATATAGTTTTTACTTTATTAAATTTACAATTTTGACTTACAGTAACTATCAATACATGCAATAACTACTCAAAGATTTACCTTAGCTAACATGTTATCTACATATCAAAGTACATAATTATGTATCTATTTAACATCAATCTAACTCATTCATTCATAGCAACATGCCATGTAAGCTAATCCACCGTATCACCGCTCCCAAGGGTAAGTGTATGCTCATAGTGCGTGACTGTTGTAGCTCCGCATTCGCCGAGACGCCAAAAGTTGAACCTTAGGATGAAGAGTCTCTCCCTGGATTCCCCGGAGTGCGGGGAGCTGCGGCGTCGGCCGGCGCGGGACCAGCCCTCCCAAAGCAGCCGTGTCCTCTGTACGGAACCCCAGTACCCGTAACACAGCCGAGTCCAATAAACCACAAGCTTGTCCACAACCAGATCCCCTACCGTAGTTGCCGTTTTCCTACGCTCGATAAATCGGATTAAGCTGGAATCGCTTCTAAATCTGAGTAAATCTTGGCTTACGTAGTTTAACACGTGTACAGAACAGAGGTCAAACAAATCAAGTAAGACATTATGTTGGAATTTATTTATACACGAGTCATCCAACATACTTGTAAATATTGTACCATAGTTAATAATCTTCTCACTCGAAGGCATCACGCGAATATCATGACTATTAATTTCTATACTTCCAGTAATTTTCGAAGTACTTACATATTTGTAGAGAAAATGGCAACTGCTGTTAGTTTTTGATGATTGAGCTTGAAACTTCAATTATTTTCTTTTATTTCAAATGTGCGTTCTTACTAGTTTTTCGGATAATTTAAATGGATTTTTGGACTCGGATGTAATAAATGTACATGTCAACCAAGCTATGTATTCGCACAGGCGATGTTCTCCTTACAGATTTCCCTCTGGCTTGGCTTGTGTGCGTGTGTTCATAGACAATGATTGTTGACTGTTTAGATATCTCCTACTATGTGGTGTATCGCGACGTCTTTCGAGGTGACAATACGACTCGCCAGCAAAAAAAAAAAACAATTTCTTTCTGTTACTTCGTGCTGCGTGGATGGATGAACGAAATCAATGAGCTTTGCGATACTTTGATGATTATCGGTCATGAGCAACTATACATCATTGCCATACGATCATCATCACGCCTTACGACATTTCCACGCCTTTTTACTGTTTTAAAATTTCAACGTGATTGGTTAATGATTGGGTTTTAACGCATGTGATTTTGATTTGGTATTTCTTTCGTTTCTAGGTTCGAGCAGAGCACTTTGCATGAGGCACGGCTTTACTAAGATAAATAAGCACATGATTCATAATTACACAACGCGTTCGTGTACGTTTCACATTGGTTTCACAGCATGTTTGAAGCAAAATTGTATCAGAAAATATGTGTTTTTTCGTCAAAGGTCTCTAACTCTGTAATGAGATTGTTGTTTGTCAAAAGCAGACTAAAACTTTTCTTTACTTAAAGTAAACATTTGTATACATTCATATTTAACTAGATGGGTAACAAATAACAAAAGAAATTGGTCATTAGTCCCTTTCAGTAAACATACCTCCCGATTTAGTCGCCAGCTTTTCCCGAGGCGTAATATATTAAAAAATAACATGTTTTTGTCTCTCCATTAGACTTGTAATTTTATTGTAACATGAAGCCTGACCCAAGGGTGGAAGTATTCATTAACGGCCGTTATCGATTTACTGATACAACGTTGTTTGTCTATTGTACAATAACTAGATAAGTAAGTGTAATCCAATAAGACTCTCCAGTTTTATGACCGGTGGATGATATAGCAGTTAAGTAGTGCATGTATCACGTTTCATGAATGTGCTCACTTGAGAAAAGATAATAATGTCTGACATTCCATTCTTTACGAGGCTCATTTACATGATACATGTTAGTCAATGCAATTGCATTGGAAAATGCAGTTACGAAACTATGCTACAGCTTGTAGATATTTGTAGCCGATTGTTTATATGAGGTTCACTTTACCAAATAATTATGTCATCCTTGCAGAGTTCAACATCATTCAAAGTTTAGATATTTTTACAACTAACTTTTAACTGTTTTGTCTTTACGCTTCACAATACATGTTTTTCTAATCCAATTTCCCTTGAAAATTAAGTAATGAGCCTACATCATCTTTTAAAATACCCACACTCAGAGCATTCCATTCTCATTTGCTAACATTGAGCTCTTTTCTATTTTATCTCTCATTGCTCCTAGTCCATGCATATCGCATACACTAGAATCAAGAAGGGAGACAGATTGGGCCAAATGCTTTGAACTTACGTTCATTAGCAATCGGGTTCTTATCTGGTGATGCTGGCTTGTAGCACCATCGTCGCCGGTGCACAGTAGGCGGCTGCTGAGCGCGAGAGGTGGAAGAATGAGCAGTGTGGAACTGCCTGATGAACCGGACAAGAGCCTCTCTTCTAACAGTGCCAGCCCGTGCCCGTCGCCAGTGAAACAAACCAGCGTGAGTATCAGAAATACATCCTGCCTCTCTTAAATTTTTGAAAATCGCGGCATTTTGGCTAAAACTTAATTGGTTTTGCCAAAAGTTTGGTGAAATCTCCGGAAGGAAACCGGCTTTCAAACAGACAAGCATTTGCAAGCATCGTTCTAGATCGAGCGATAAAAATTTTGTTAGTTTTGTTAATTTGCGTTACGAGGTAGCCAGACTTTAGTGCCGACAGGGAGGAGAGTTGGAAGTCCGAGGGCCCAACAGCGAGAAACAATTCTACTTAATAAAAAAAAATATTTAATGGGAGGAGTTGCTTTTTGATTGAGGTAGAAAGGTAAGGTAGGCCAATGAATTGAACGATCAACCACTAAATACTCGTAGCTATTCAAGGTTGATTCTCTATTGTAGAATCCTTACTAATATTATAAATGTGACATTCACTGTCTGTCTGTCTGTTATATTTTCATTGGCGAACTGATTTTGGAAAATTCGGTATAAAGACAGTACAAATTCCGAGAAAGGAATTAGGTTAATTTTCATCTCGGAAATGTGCACAGTCATAAAATGGTGTCCAATTCAAATTGCCCAATGATTGATGATTATTAAAAAACGGGTGTGATAATACTGGTCACTTACACTGTTTGTAAATTATCCCATGAAGGTAGCTAAACAAATCCTACGCAGAGGGAGTCGCTTACACAGCTACTATAGTTACAACTAGATCGAGAATTAGCGTTTTAATAACTTCGATAGAATCAATTTAACATTCTTGCATGCTTTTCTCCCACATCGGAGCCAAAACGTTAATTCCACTTAATGTCCCGTGGTACACCAAGCCTAAGTCCATTAAAACGTCACTAAGACTCACTGTCCCATTAAATCGCAAGGAAATATAGATTTTGACGTTCTATGGCACGAAAATGGCAATTAATGAAGACAACAGTTAAGTAACGATACATTTTTCTAACGTTAATGTTTTAACAAACTGAACTGTAGTCCATTTACAATAAGCATTCGTAAACTCAACAAACATTTCAGCGAAACGCTATCTGAGATTTAGTTGATCCCAAACAGATTCCGGCTTCTGTTAGGTTGGTATTTAGCACTTTCGTGTTATTCCGCACGGAATAGGATTTACCATTTGAGTGACGCTAAACCAAATGATATTCAAGTTAAGACTGTGATGCTTTAGTCGCATTTAAAATACCGCATCAAATTGTAAATAAAGTCTCGAATCTTTGATAATAATTTCACTTTTCGCACATCCGGGTGTCATATAAAATAACCTACATACAATCTTTTATTAGTGCTAAAGACGATTTATTCTTTCATAAATGTGTTCTTCAGCTACGACAAACATGCACCAAAATTCAATTCGTTTTTAGTTTACAAGTATGGTCCGCCATCATAATATTTTGACTACTTTTCATGTTCCAGAAGCATCAACGGCTCCTGCCAACGAACCTCTACGTTATCCTTTACAACTTCAAATCGCGGCATGCCGACGAGCTTGACCTCAAAGCCGGGTACAAGGTCACTGTCATCGACACCTCAGACCCTGATTGGTGGAAAGGCAAATGCCTGGGCAAGATCGGATACTTCCCATCCAAATATTGCACCAAGTTGCAAGCTGGAGAACGCCCTCTGCAGGTCACACATAATTTACAGGTAAGAGCAGGCTTTGTACATTGTTTAATACAACTGTCACGTAACCACTAGATCAATGCTATTTTTGTTTGAACGTGAATTTATTTATCGCAAATTTGCTATTTCAAGTTGTCTGTAATCTGGGGGCACGGCCGTGCCCCCACCAAGTCGAGCAAAAAAGCGTCACGGCCGTACCATCCTTTTCTCGAAGCAATTCAGACCATTTTCGACCCCCTGTAACTTCGTTGTGGTTAAAACTAGAAGACTGAAATTTTCAGTAACCATGCAGGCATTGTAAAGACACGTATATTTCAAATTTCATTCAATTTGAACCAGTACTTTAAGAATTATAACGGGTCAAATTTCTTAATTTTGTCACTCACTCACTGACTCACCGATCATCAAAAGTCTAAGGCACTTCTAGCAGACCTAGAAGCGTCAAATTTGGAATATAAGTAGTGTTTGGTGTATGAATCAAGGAAAAACTAAAAAAACCGGCCAAGTGCGAGCCGGACTCGCGCACGAAGGGTTCCGTACCAAAAACTGCAAAAAAATCTGAATTTTTGTATGGTAGAAATGTCTGCAAAATACAAAAAAAAATGAGATCCCATCAAAAACAATACTTGTCAAAAAAACCAAGTCTCGCAACTCAGTTGTTCTGCGGTAAAAAGTTGTGAGATCCATGTAATACCAAGTCGGTATAACATGGTATAAATAAATATATCGAGACTTGGCCATTGGTATTACATGGATCTCACAACTTTTTACCGCAGAACAACTGAGTTGCGAGACTTGGTTTTTTTTGACAAGTATTGTTTTTGATGGGATCCTTATTTACAGTTCCCGGCATTTTACTTGCCAAGGTTTTTAGTAGTGGGGTGAGATCGTGCATCGCTTTACCATGGAAAAAAGCGGTGCCAGAAATAACCCCTACCACTAAAAACATTGTCTAGTAAAACGTCCTTCTTTGAACAATTAGCTTTCTCTGAAATTATAGCTTTAAGGCGATCTGCTAAAATAAGATATTACTGTCTTATTTTAACTTATAGCTGTATCCATACTTACGTTAGTAAACCATACATTTGTAAGAGCGGCCTTAAGGTAACGTTATTGTTTTCATGTATTCAATAATTACCTGCATGAAATAAACTTCTTTCACCCATCCTCACGTGCACCTACAGAAATTACAGATCATTTGTTATTTCCTTCAAGGTATCTGACGGAGACAACGGCCTGATGCTGCTCAGAGACCAGATCGTCATCCAAGTGGGTGATGAAGTCGACGGCATGGTGATGATCCGCTCGGGTGACAACCGACAGGGAGTGTGTCCAATCAAGTTCCTTCAGGAGGTGTGACGCTTCAGACGACCAAATTACGATTTGATGACAGTAAGTTCACTCTTCTTTGTAGAATTACAGCAAGATGGATTATAATCACAGTATGACATACGTACATACCTAAATCATGCCTGTATTCCCATATAGCGTACGTAGAGCGTACCGATTCAAATTGCTATATCACGTTTACAACCATTTCTCTGGCGTTTCTTTTTTAGGTTTTTTGTTAATGATACAATAGTCTCAGGATGCTAGTCTGTGACCTAAAGCATATCTAAACCTATTTAACTATCCTTAGTTACATCTTACGACATCCTCAGATGAAATGGAAATGTATATGGGGGTATAAATGTGTCTTTTCGCAACATGAACACTTACTTACCTACCCTGGAAGTTATCACAACCTTCCTTAAAATGTGATATTTTTTCCGTTGATAGCAGAACAGTTCTAGTGTATTATACTGAATCGATTACTGTAAAATTAAAGTGACGTTTTGGTACCGATTGCAGTTCAGGACCAAATTGCTCATAACTTATCTGTGATAAGAGCTCTTGCTCTCTCAGTGGAGCTGGGAATCGTCGAGAGCTCTGTTCAATGGTGTCTAGACACTCTAGACTTGTAAAACTTTCAATCCACTTTGTTTCTTTGTGGAAGTACCTGTGTGTGCTCAATACCTTTTTTATGTGCTGGAATACACTTGGTTATATTGGTTTTAGATTTTAGAAGATATCTATGTCCTCGAAGTAAGTGGCTTCTAAACCTAAAACTCTATCTCTATCCCTGTAACCCATTCATATACATATGTCCAACCTCGGATAGAACGCCAAAGCCGAATTGGCTGCTCAAACATTGGACTTTCTCCTGCCAATACCTCATATTGTTTTCTGCTGCAGTCGATTTATAAGGTTTGACTGCGTGGATTCGATAAAAGGTAGCCTGGGGTAAAAAACAAGCCCATTGATTTTTAATGCACATCCTTTATTCCAAATCGAATCATAAAGAATTAATTGCTCAGTCTCAAACCTGGAAAGTCTTTCCACTTTCGTGCCCTTTAAAAATTTAGTAGGAGCATTAAAATGCTCGCTGCAGAGCAATAATGCCTTGTTATTTCAATAAAAGCTAATCAATAAAATTTAAGCAGTACATAAAAAGTAAGAGACACCGCTTTCAAATTGTCTTTCATGAATTAAATACTTTTTAAAAGCAGTGTACTAACTTTCTCCGGTTTAACTGAATAGAGCATTTAAGGGGCAATTGTGTAGTAAATTTAGTACGACTAGCTATTTTTGCAATTTCCAGAAACGCGGATCATTTACAGAAGAAACCCACACTCTCTACGTCCCAAAGCCGATTCAAAGTGCCCCCGTGACTCCCTGCGACAGTGAAGCCTCCACGTGGTCCGACCGGGCCTCTTCCAGCCGTCAGTACTACGAGCTACCCTCCACTTCAGACGCCCGGTACGACGACCGCGAACAGCCTTCTACGTCCGACAAGAACAGATACGACGGCCCTTCGACCTCAGACAAAGCTCGTTACGAGGAGTCCATGGAAGGCGTTTGGTGGTGGCGCAGACCTTTAGGAGTTAGACGGAACCAGTGCAGGAGGTGCGGGGCGTCCTCGGCCACTCGGCCGCTAAGGATGATGCCCTGCGCGGGAGTTGCTCAAGAACACGACGAAGTCGACTGGGATGGACGCCGGCCGCTGATGTCGCGCGAACGCCCCCTACTTTTCTTCAGGCAGCTCTTCATTTAAACCGTACGAAGGCACCCCGTTATCAAAAACGTTACGCGCTATCTCATTGAATCGTAACTTTATTCAGTACGAGTAAGTTTTTGGAAGGTTTTACGTCGTTTGTAACGTTTCGGGTAGTGGGGTAAGTGTTCTGTAGAGTTAGAGCGGAACGCTAGCAGGGTTTTGAGTAACGCGCTTTTGCACGTTTATTATAATTACCTATATGAATTTTGGGATAGGAAGTTGGAAGTATTATCACAGACGTAGTCGACAAGTTGATTGTTTTAATACCATAGCGTACATTATTTATTAATTACATTAACACGTTAGATTAGTAATAGGTAACTAACAGCATTGTCGTCAATAGTAACGTTTGTTTCGTAGTTTCACTGTATGGTGTATTATTAAGGCAAACAGCCATCAAGTTACACATTCGGGGTATATTTTCACTGTCGATTAGTGTTGCGGCCTACAATACAAACAAATTATTTGCAAGAAATATTCCTTCCAACGCCAAAATGTTATTTTATACCTGTCTACATTTACTAACTTGTATTTTTATATTTACACCTACGTAAAGCAAAATAAAACCTAATATATGCGATTGATTACTTTCGTAACATATCATTTTAAAATTTATAGTTACTTATGTATTGTGATATCCTAAGGTGTTATTAGTTAGCATATGATTAAGGATAATTTTAATAATACACTTATGTTGCGATTACAATGTTTTTTGTGAATAAAACATTGTAATATTTGCATTTATTGCGGATAAAGGGATAGAGGAGTTATATAACGAACAGCAAATCTATTTAAACATGAATCCGGGCCCATTTATAAAGCTATATATATATACTTTTAATATGTATTTTGTATTAATCAATTTATATCTACTTTACAGTAGCTTAATTCAATTGTCATACTTTAACTTCAAACCAACCCAATTTTCAGAATCGCATCAAGCCCGTGTTTGCCGAACTTAATCAACTAGATATGTATCACTATTTGAAATAGAAATGAAAGTAAAGTAATCATCAACCTCAGTCAACTTAAACATTTAGAGTATTTAGACAGTCAGCTCACTTTCCTTAAGGTTGAATAAAATAATAGATAATTTTAAACGACCATGCAAAATCGTAATACCGACTAGTATATTGTTACAAAATTATCATTATCTATTAGTTTGTGAGCATTTAGTGAGCAATAATAGTCTAGTTAACCCTCCGAACTTCACGACAGTAGAGGTATTCATTTTGCCATACCTACTTTACTGAAGATAGGCACTCTGCGTAAGAGAAAAACATTATAATTTCAATTCAGTATTTTTTAACCTTGGATTCTGACTGCTAAATAATGTTTGAGTCAACAAAATATTTAAAAAATACTTTAAATCTCGATGCTTCCTTGAGCACTTAAAAAATAAATCACCGTACACCAAATCGTATATTCTAAATGCTCATAAACTGTTAGGAACATTACGTACTCGTATAACCAAGTAGCGTGGGAATAGCACGATAAAAAACTACCTAGCAGTAAGTAATATTATTTAATGTAGGTAGCTGCTACATAATGAGGGCGTAGAATTAAAACACGACTGTGTATTGACGAAATGAGCGAAGCGAATTTTGTTATAGGATCATACAAGTGTTTTATAGCCTAATTATGTACAGTTGCAAACAATTATTTTACCTAGACACGTATTATAAATATTCTAAAATGGATTCAGAAGTCAATGACTTATTGATGCTAGTGTTACTTGAAACATAACTAGAAAATGTACCAAAGAGACAAATTACCCATTAAGTTACAATAAAGTACAAAAATGTGCTGACCTCCATTTTATAAAATTCCTTTCGCATTTGACTTTCGATTTTTACAACACACAATTCGCCGCAGTCGTCACTACAAAAAAAACTTTGAGAAGTGACCCCAACAATTATTAAATACGTGTTACGTAAACCGTACCTAAATATTTTTTCTGACAATAGTAAGTAGGTACAATATTTTAAAAACAAATGACGTAAAAAATGGCGGCAAATCAACTTTTTAAAAACCATAAATAAATACGTCAGACATTGTCAAGTTGACGTTTTTTTTTCGACTGAAATTTAATTTTCAGCATGTTTTCAGTATGTTTTGAACGATGCATGCAGTATGTTTTGGACCTATCACAAGTTTCAATATGATAATGATATCATTAATTCATTAGCTACTTTACAATCATAAAAGTTTTCATGACAACAGATTGCACTGCATTGATAGTCATTGTCTACGGTTTTTGAATGCATTTAAGAGGAATTATGATATGTGTATGTAGGTAAAACATTTGATGTTACGTCAGGCTGTTGTGCCTGGCAGATTTGTATGATGTTATCAGGCAAGAAATAACCAGTAAGGTTGATCGCAGCTTCACACGCTGTGGTCTTTAACTGAGAATCAAAACGAATTTTCGAGTAGGTTATTAGATAGGTTTGTACTTAACGTAACGAGAATAGACGGATTTTAGGTTAAGGAGCGTTCGAGACGTTGGCTGACGTTATGTCAGTTTACGTGACTAGAGGGAAGTTTATTTTGTTTTGTTAATCAGTAATCTCTGTTTTTTTTTTTCAAATAGTATAGTACGGTACCTACAACCATCTGTCACTATCAATTTGAAAGAACTATAATCACTGTGTTAGCGTCACCTTAGAATGAGCGGTCACTTGAAGCGATTGAAACACAAAAATCAAACAATTTGCAAAAATAAGCAAAGGTGAAAAGACAAGGCAAATCTTGAGACCTGACTTGCGCTAATGACTCCACTCTTGATGGATTTATTCCTTCTCACTTTTATGCTCAGATTTTGTAAGGAATGTCTGACTGAACGGTCGCGTTCCCAATTTGTCAACATTCTTGAACATTAGCCAGCCACGAACTGGCGTGTAATTGAACTGCACAGTTAGTTTAACCGTTTCTGTGCCATTCACCGTATCTTGTACGTTGCAATATGATTTTGCTACGTCTACTTGAAATTGGTGAAGATGTTTGAACCATAGTAGTACTATCTTAAATGCGTAATTATAAGTGATAGTGACAATTGCCATGGTGGAAAATAAATGAATGTAGATTTTGCAAGAATTAGTTCTTACTTGAACAGATTGGTTGAAATATGACGCTGACTTAGCCATATTTCTAGTAATTTAGTCTACTTCATCCTAGTCATCCGTCAAAGATTATGGATTTTGTTCCATAAAACCAATGACCAATGTAAGCATTCCTTTAAACTCGTATTAGCTATGAACCAGAGGCAAGTTGTTTTTGTTAAATGTTTGTGTAGATGACTTAATGTGATCCTAGATCCCATTGCTGCGGTTTTGCTTATGAAATCGATGTATTCGTTAGTTTTAATTTAGTGGGTGAGTTTGCACTCAGTAGACGACGCACTAGATCGGCCTACGGTCAACAGTGGATAGATGTTAAAGAACGATATGAAATTAAAATAGATCGGTTTGTTGGTTTGGTTAGCAAATCAAAGGCCGAGCACTAGTACAGTCTGCATCAAATTTATCGGAAATGAAGAGTCCATAAAACAACGTTGCTTGTTCGACTTGCCAAGCCAAAGAACCTATATCCCTTACCTATACTAAACTTGTAGAAATATAGATTAAATCTAGGTGCATACCGTTGAATATTTCTAATACCAAATCCAAACTGCAGTATTTTTTAGGTTTCATGTATTATTTTAAAGACACCTATAGCTACCTATCTACCTACTTTTTGATTCAGTAAGTAAAGTTAAAGCTATGTAAAATTATTTAGAGCTACTAAATCCAAAACCGCATTATTTTAATAAAATGAATACACTCTAGTTTTAGTTTGCATTCGTCCGTTGATAACATTGATATCTAGAACTGAAAATACTAAAACATATGTTAATAACTTAGAACTTTCAGTAATTTATTGTAACAGCAAATTAATCCTCACCAAGTAACTAGGTAGGTACTTATCTACTTACTTATTTCTAAAATAGGTTGGAATACATACATGGTAGGTACTATCGAACCAAATTATTCCTGACCCACCGCAGAACGTTGTCACAATAAACGTCATACACATTTCCTTTGTCAATCAACGCAATGTCACTATGACGTTCACCGTGAATAGGTTCTATGGTGGGTCATTAATCAATTGGTTCGATGGTACATACTGCAGCGCTATTATCTAACACGCCCGGAATCACGATCGCTATAAATATCTATTGACAGCTCGAAACCAATCTCGCTTTAAAATGAAACTAATGGTTTCGCGTATCGTAATGACTGTCGAAACCCTTGCCCAGGCACGTTTAAAGTCAATTCGTTCCGCGTAAACAGAATGACAGTTGACGATTGGTTTGTTACACGAAAAGCTTTTACTGGGACGCTCGGGATCGCGATCGCTTTACGCCCATGCCGATTACGAGCGCGTTAGACAATTATCTGAGAGTAAGTACCTACTTTGAGTATTTTTTTTTATTTAGGCATCTTTTAACATACGTTTTTGAAGCGAATACCTTTTATTTTGAATAAGGATCCGCGTAACGACCTGTATAAGTATTTTCCGCAAGTGAAACCAAGTACACATTAATATGGCTATACGCATGTAGTATATCATTGTAGCCCTACCACATAGTTAGTTCTTAGTTACTCCTCTTTGCTCTTATCTCTAACATTATCTATCTCCGATTTCCATTAATTAACTTCCTTTAAAAGTCAAATAAACTTGTACTGATTACGACTCGGCGGTGTTTTACCATGCACCCGCACAAAATATTCTATTTAAAATGTAACTCGTGCGTATTCATAAATGCCGTTAAATATTTTATTTAACATGAACCGTCCCCCAATGTTTTAAAATTAAATGTATCTGTAAAATATACAACTAGAAGGTTATCCAAGTACGATAGGACACGTTGCATGTAAGAATTAAGGAAATTATTTACAAGTACGTCTAATGTAGTTAGGTAGATAACGTATGAATGTGATACCTACCAGGTTCCCATAAAGTGAAAGAGCTTAGGTATTTTGAATCCTTTGTGTTAATGGATCTAAGTATTTGTTGTGTTTCATGGAAGTTGTGAGGGAATCGGCTTGAAAGATGAGGCTAAGTAAAGAGAGTGGACATTATTGTACATGTACATGCATAGATCACTCCTGTTTCCCATACGGGGTAGGTAGCGCACATCAAACAATGATTATTTTCACGTTTCGTAGCTTCTACACGTATTTTAGGCGACCGGTTGCCTGACACGTAACATTTGCATCCAAGATTCGGTTTTCTAGGACATAGGTAAAGGGAAACACGATAAACTAATGCAAATTAAGCAGTGTTATTATTAAACCACTAAACCTGTTGCTAAGGGCTTACAATTCGATATTCAATGTTGAATGCAAACGTCCCAATCCGCACTGGGCCTGCGTGGGAACTATAGACAAAGCCCTCTCATGCTGGGACAAGGGCTGAGCCCGCTAGAGGGAAGTATGAGGCTTTTTTTTTTTGGCCGCGACAAGGGACTTCATCGTCTCGTTGAAAAAAAATTGTTATTTAAAGTTGTAATTTATACTGTACAATTTCACAAAGGATTTTCGATACCTAATGCCTACATAATATATACCGTACTTACGACACAAGCCTGTAGGACACTTGCAAAGTCTCAGAAAGTATTATATGTATATTTATTCAAAGTAAATATACGAAACTAAATATAATATACGCATGGCTGCTACTATTACTACACACCGTATTTTTCTGTGAAATAGAATAAAATATCAAATATATTAATACATAAATACTATAATATATTTATTTACCTAATAAATGTAGTCACCTAGACCGAAGGTGACAGGTGTCTATTTATCTACTAATTATTTTGATCTTGTTCAAAAATTTATTTATTACATCAGCTGCGATTTTTGGAATAAAATACGGAACCAAATTATTACCGAAAATACTTATTTATGTATTACGAGTATTATTAGATTAGGTATAGTATAGACATTAAGATTCCCAAGTGAGATGTTTATTACATTATTAAATTATTATACATGTAAAAAAAGTTATTAGTTATTTTTAGGATATGAATGTGATCGTTAAATATAAATTATTTAGTGTTAGTTTAACCAAACAAAAGGTTTAGTCTTGGATTAATCACTTTTACCCGCTTTTTTCATAAGAAAAATTGTTTTACTTGTGAGTAATCAGTGACATTCCAAGATTGAATGTTATTGTCGTTTGGTTAAATCGACCGTTAGTGTGTAATATTTTTTCTCCATTTAAAAAGAAAAGTTGCAATGACGAATAAATTCGCTAAAAACGGCTCTACATTTTGTCATCACCGAATCAATTTGCATTACATTTATTAAAGACTGTTTGTTATCCTTACATTTTCTGGGAATATGTACAGCAGAAAACATACTTATTTTATATTTTTTTCTACCGTTTACTTTGAAGTTTCTTTATAACAAATATAGTGAGTAAGTTTTTTTAACTGTTGCTAAACAATCGATCACAGTCACAGCTGACACTGATAGATATGTTTGCTCTACCTATTTATTTATTAACTAAAACCCTTTTAAATTAAGTACGAAATTTATTAGAATGACGATTTAAAGGTTGGAGAAAGGCCATATACTTAGATCGAATAAATGGGCTAAATATTGTAAACACACCATTAGGTTAGGCGCTTCGTATTACAATATCGATCCAAATTATAAGTTTTTTTATTTTATTATAACTTATTTAATTAAAAAAATGTTGAATTGTTTGCCTTTCAAAATAGTCCATTGACAAAATGCTTAGGTTAGGAAATATTTTGGATTATCCTTGTTAAACAGGTACCTTATAATTTTATGTTGATAAAAACTGTTGATTTGTACTGAGGTTTATAAAGCGTGTTTTGTTAGATGAAATAAATATTGTGTCACGTAAGTGTGTTTTCTTCTCATCTCAAACATAGGTACAGTCAGCGTCAAATATACGTTTACACTTGAGTACTTTGTCACTGTGATCGCTGTGCGAATTTCATACGACAGTTCAAAAATGACGTTAAATAGACAAGGTACTAAAGTGTACAAATATATTTGACGCTGACTGTACCTACAATAGTCGGCAAACAACTTGGCTAAATTTCAAGGGGTGGGGGTAAGTTCGCGCATCGTTTTTTCCAGGTAAAAGCGATGAGAATTTAAAATCTGTCTAAATTGTTTGGCGACCACCATGAGCGTAGCCAGGGGGGGTCTCGGGGGTTCAACCCCCCCCC
>BHDV01017866.1:172402-189138 GCA_005406045.1 Adoxophyes honmai | reverse complement strand
AAGCGGTGGGGTTAAGTTCAGTGAACTTATCCCCGCGACTTTGATGACCACTATGTTGAGTCCCATATTAACGCTCTGGGTGGACAGCCGTAAAAGGCGTGGCACTGACCTCCTTGATCTTGTCGAGCGCCTTCCTCACAGCATCTGCACTAGTGGCCGTGATGTAAGCGTGCAGCGGCTCGTCCTCGCCCGGCAGCGGCTGCCCGTCCTTGCGGCCCACCTGCAGACACGATACACTTAGTTACTTTGACGTAGAACAGAGCTGTCATTGACCAACATCTCACTTGATGAGGCCGAGGGGATCTCACTGGTTCAATGATAGCTTTTATCTACACACAGGGATGTCGAATGGGTTAAAAATATGTAATTCTAATTAGTCCTTTAGTTAGATTATGAGAAATATGCTAACTAAAGACCTTAATTTCGCTTACAAGTTGTCCTGTAAGCCTAGTGCTCTCCTGATATTTCTGACGTCTCTAGTTACACAGTAGCAGGCTGGCAGGTATAGTCTATCTCGCACATGACTACTCGCGCCCTATCGTGCTAGGCTGGCTGTTACTGTCGAACTAGAGACGTATATCACGATGCCACGATTGTACCTTGCCCTCCTTGACGGAGCCCTTGCCCCGGATGATGATCTTGGCGCCGGTCTCCTTCTCCATGGCCTTGAGCGTGTTCCCGCGCGGCCCGATCAGCAGCCCCCCGAGTTGATGTGTTATCATGCGACGTACCTTGCCCTCCTTGACGGAGCCTTTGCCCCGGATGATGATCTTGGCGCCGGTCTCCTTCTCCATGGCCTTGAGCGTGTTCCCGCGCGGCCCGATCAGCAGCCCCACGAAGTTGATGTCGGGGTGCTGCTCCTGCGGGATCATCACCTTGTCGTGCACGCGGATTATCGGCGGCCTGCACACACAAAGTTTTACGTATTAAATTCAATATTCACTTTATTTATGCAAATAGCCTCCTAAGAGCATTTTTACACGTCATTTTCGAGTCTACCAGCGCTTCGGAAAGACCATCATTGTCTAGAATGCGCCGCAAGAAACTTGGCAAAAAGTCATGTATGTTACTATAGGCTTTTCGGTTTCGGTATTGGACCTGATATTTGGTTTGGTTTAAAGTTAGCCGGTGCTGAAGCCCGGTCGCAGAGCACAGCGAAATTCGTGCGTTCTCTGTCGCACGGGTGCAGTAACATTGCGCTCACGCTCGCACTTGAGCACGTGCGCACTGTGCGAATGTAAGGGCAATACTACTTCACGAATGCGACAGAGTGAAATAGCAGTAGGTCAACGCTCGAATACAGCTGTGCTCCGCGACCGGCCTTTACGCAATCGCACAAGTAGTGTAGTAGTCCATAAGTTGAAAATTACAAAATGTCATTTAGTCGCGTTTGATTTTTTTGTTTGTATTATACAGTCCGCAGTAGTGAAAAGTGACCTAGCGCGATCGAGCTAGCTGACTCAAGGTGGCTGATTATTCGTTTTCGGCAAAGGACAGTACATACACAAACATCACGCCCCATTCTCAGCGGGTTAGGCAGAGACAACAGCTTCATTCCTCTGTCGCCTAAAGCATACGGAAGACTAACTGAATCGGCGCGTGCGGTTCTCTCGTATTCAGCCGCTTGCCGTCCCAGTAGAGCATTAACACGCAATCCGAACTAAGCTGTGTCTTACTTGTAGTCAGGCGGCGGCTTGAAGTCCGGGTTGATGGCCTGCATGCGAGTGACGAGCCGGTGTCTCTCCTCTTCTAGTTTGCGGCGCGTGCGGTACTCGCGCGTGTTCAGCCGCTTGCCGTCCGTCGAGTAGATGGGCTCCGGGGACGGCGACCTGCGGCGCAGGGAGCTCAGACCGGGGTACCGATGGAAACTACACGGTCTATCCATGATGCTGTTTGTGCTGTTTTTAAAAGTGTGTTGGCACCGAGCTGCGCATATGTATATTCGTGTATGTTATACTGTTTGTTGCTAGGTTCTTCTATATAAAATATCTGACACGCCCTACTGCCCCTAATAATAGAGTCGTATCAGATGTTTTTGCAGCCTTATTGTATTTATCAGTTATTGGTGCTGGTGACTGTAGGTTCCAGAAATATAAGTGACATCAATGTACCTATACAGAATCCATTACTTGAATACGTTTTTAGTCAATCATAATGCAATGCTATTGCACGGGAAAATCATTATTATGATTATAATCTCTCTCTCCGACTTGTGGAGGACGTATAATAATTTTGAATCAGCAGTTAATTAATTTAGGGAACGTATACCAGCCCTATATGCTGTATTGCTAACTAGTTCATGAGTGCTGGGCGGAAGCCATTTTAATTTTTAATTTAGCGCAGCTTGGTGATAAGATTTAAACACGGTGCATAACGTTATTCAGTATCATGTAAAGACCGTAATCGTTTCCGTTGCTGTACGATGCGGGCCGATCGGTGTAAGGGCCTGGCGCACCGCCCGCGAGACACGGCGGCTTGCGTTTTATGTGCATTAAAAAAAAATGAAAACGTAGTTTTTCTAGACTTTTGTGAGTCGCCCAGCGAGTGCTTTTAGCAAGATAATGCGCCACAAAAAAATAGACAGTGTTATTTTTAATTTTCAAAAGTAGTTACAAAAAATTACATCAGTCTCTCAGATAAGGATTAATTGTTTAGTATAATAAATATAATAATCCATAAATTCATTTTTGCCAATGAAAAACTTTTGATAATTTCACTGGCTAAATCAGCTTTGTAAGATTTTTTTTTTAAACTTAAAACACTTTTCTAACCGGACAAAGATCGCTACGAAAATTACTTCAAAACATATTTTTTATTTAATTTAAAAAAATGCAAATTTTGCGCGCGGGGTCAGGCGGGGACAAAGGTGCGCAGGCGACACGGGCCGATTAAATCACACTATTGCTGAAGCAAACAAAAAACAAGTACTTTTGCTCTCACGTATTTGTGAGACAGACCAAAAATGGAACTTTATTCTAATTTTTTATGACAAAAAGATGCTTATTTTGTAAATGCTTCAAGGTATTTTGTTGGAGTGCAGATGCTGCGTCGATGTACCGACTCGACGCAACATTTGCGTCCACGACTATGCTAGGTGAGGTCCTGACGAATGTGTACAGCCTACGCTTGCCGATGTTGTCGCGAGCCTAACCCGGGCGCAGCCCGCGCCGCGCCGCGCGGGCGGCAGGCTGAACCTTATTGGCTGACCACTACGGCACAAGTCCTTGTACCTATATTAAAGCTAACCCATTAGAGAAAAACATCAAGCAATTCACATAAATCATATACAAATAACTACCATTTTCCACGACTCACAACGTTGAAATTGCCTTAAACCTTTCGTCTGAATATCAAGTTTGTAAAATGATACTTATGTTTATGCCTTTTCGTGAATTGCTTAGATTTTTTATTAGAGATTAACTCTAACGATACCTACAAAGGCTTTATTTCATCGTAAGTGGTCAGCCCATACAATCCCGACTACCATGTGAGCGACGCGGCGCGGGCTACCCTCGCCTACGCGTCCTAACGCCCTGAGAAGGAAATGTCATTAAAATCGGTTAAACCTGCAATTTAAATCATTAAGTCATCCCTGAAAATAATTAGATTAAAAATTAATGATTAACTTCCTGTTGCTGAAAAGAGTGATCATTAATGAACCATTAGTTTTGAGTTTTATGTTTGTCAGTCGGTTCACCTGCAACATGACAAGCTGGCATTAGTGGCGCGCCGGCCTGGGGTATTACTGGCGAATGCTATCTACGGTCACCGGTCGCAGGGGCATCTGACGACGTGGCTCGTTTACTGAGTGCGTATGGCATATTAAACAGTGAGAACACGGTCTGATCATTTGCTAATGAATCTCTGCACTGTGCATTAAAAAAAAACAATTAAAAATCTGAAGGATCATTTAAACAAAGAAACCGGGAGTTCGTCGGCCGTCTAACATCTGTCCTGGAAACAGAACGACTTATATTTATTAATAGATGTAATTTGTAAAGAAAATGTTAAAGAAACTCATTGAGTCGTCGCGAGCACGGATCCGAGACATGAACCAAGTGGACTTGTTAAAAAAAAAAAAAAAAAGTGGCAGTCTCGTCTCGGATCCGTGCGCGTGGGGTCACCTCTCTTCGTCCTTCGGGCGGTTACCTCTCGTCGATGTTGGCCGGGATGCCGAGGTCCCCGGAGCGCAGCTTGCGGCTGACCTCCTCGATCTGCAGCTGCACTGCAAGGCGGCGGCCACGCCCACGCATTAGAACACACCCACACCTCCGTCACGCCCGGCCACTTACCGCTAGCCGTCGGGACCTATGCTAGTGCCATTTACGCTGAAATCCAATGGCGGTTTCGATGCGGGCGACGGATTAGTAGGAGACACATCAAATATACAATTGTATTTAGATAGAGGTAAATTATGACAGCGTTAAAATTATATTTTGATTCAATACTATATTGTGGGTAAGTAAATCAATTGGTATGGTCTGGACATACAAACAGAGTGCAGTATTTCAGACTTTATCCAAGACATTAAAATTTCTCTGTTCTCCTTTGAAGGACTGTAATATATTCTTTATAACTGTATACATAACAAATTTATAAAACAGATATTATTAGACAGTCATATTAATATTAAAAAAAAAACAATTATTAGACAAATTATAGAACACAAATACACATGACAGGGAATAAATATCCTATAAATAATTTTTCATATTAAATCAGAACAGCATCAAACCAATTTAGACTTTTAAACATATGACCACCACTACTATGCAATTTCGTTTCATTTTCAGTTGTGTCTTTATTGGTTTAAAAATATAAATTGGTTAAAAACATTTGTAAGAATCAAACCAACACAGATTTTTAAACATAAAGCAATCATGAGCATATAGAAGTCTGTTCAGCAGCACAATCAAAGTTATTTCTTACCGGATTAGCAAAACGTGTCATAAGTATCTAGGAAATTCCACTCGAAACTTGAGAAACACCATCAAATTGTTGAAACATTGTAAATAGGAACCTAAGGGTCTGGTGACTCGTCTCTTAGATGGACGGATTGACAGAAACCAATTTCGAGCGGTGTTTTCCGATCATTATGAAAACTGTTTCACTACAAATACACAATCAATTGGGCTGCCGAATAGTTTTTTCCATTCTATTATCGAGTTACACTCTGTTTATTTTAAGATGACACATTTAACGGTCAAATCCTTACACATTTTAATTAAACCCAAGATATCGCCGCAAATTATGATGACGTTTGAATTAAGAACATTATGACAAATAATAGTGAGTGTATGCGCATTAATAATTTGCAGTTTTACCATTGAATTCCAATAATTTCAAATTGCGTCCGTTGAAATTCTCATCCTAAAATATACGGAGTATAAAAAAAGATCCTCATAAGACTGAAGCTTGACTGTCAACATTTTAAAAATCTGTGCTGGACACCGGAGCTATTGTACGGAGTCCTGTAGCAATATGTGTGTGTCTGGTGTTGTTGCGTGTACTCACGCAGGTACTGCTCCTCCTGCTGCGGCGTGAGCGTGGACGGCAGCGCGGTGGGCAGGCCGGGGATGAAGGTCTTGTCGTGCTCGCCGCCCGTCCAGCGCGTGCGCCGCCGCCGCGCGCGCCGCTCCGCCGCCGTCTCGCCCGGCGGGCCTGCCAACACACACATTTTGCTACTTACACTGCCACCAAAGGCTAGAAACGTTTAGTTACTACATTTCTAGCCTAGTCCGAACGCTTTAAGCTTGAAACCACTAAACTTCATAAGGCTCAGGATGACTTCGGCCACAGTTCCATTTCGTCACCTTCTTAAGTCGTTCTCATTCGCAAATGGTCTACTGTTCCGATTCGCCAGCATTCCTATGTCGTCACTTCCCTACTTCGTCCGCTTTCCTACGTGGGCCTCTGTATCAACTCGTTTACATTCGTAATTAGACTACAATGCCAATTCGTCAACATTCCTAATTAGTCTACGGTGTCAACTCGTCAACATTACTATTTAGACCACAGTGCCAACTCGTCAACAATTACTATTTAGACCACAGTGCCAACTGGTCAACATTCCTATTTAGACCACAGTGCTAACTCGTCAACTATGTACTCGTATATTATCATTACTTAGGCAAGAGTGTGGTGCCGGGTTCGTGCCAATGGGACCAATTTCAAGTTATACCCTTTCGATAAAAAAAAAAAATTAAAATCGGTCCACGGGTCTCCGAGCTATCGAGTCACATACACAAAAAAAAAAAAAAAAATTGGTCGAATTGAGAACCTCCTTCTTTTTGAAGTCGGTTAAAAAGCACTGCCTTTATGTAGACTACTTTATCGTTTTTATCGTACCACTGTGGTAGGAATGCGGACGAGTTGGCACTGTGGTCGATATAGGAAGGCGGACGAGTTGGCACTGGTGATGCTGACCAAGTAGCACTGAGGTCGATATCAGAAAGTGGACGAGTTGGCACTTTGGTCGAAATAGGATTGTAGACAAAAATGGGACATTCACGATATCAGAAAGTGGACGAGTTGGCACTGTGGTCAAAATAGGAATGTAGACAAAATGGGGTATTGACGACATCAGAAAGTGGACGAGTTAGGAAGGTGACGATTTAGGAATTGTAGGCTGACGACATGGCACTGTGGACGACTTAATAAGGTGACGAAATGAAACTGTGGCCGAAGTCATCCTGAGCCCTTCATAATACCTTGGTTCACAAAAACAATACCCCAATTTATTAAATTACCAAAGGATCATATACCTAAACGTCGATTTTTTTCCTTCTTGTATGAAACTAATGAACAAATACCACCGAAAAAGACCGAATCTCAAAATAAAAAAAATCGGTTATCTGTAAAATCGGTTTACGGACGATGGTTGAACGTGACAACGTCATAAGAAAATACTGATGGAATGGTTCCATTTTTCAAAAGAATTTTTTTAATTTTATTTTATTTTACTTTGAATTAATTACTACAGTATATTCATTCAATATTATAATAAAATTAACATATTTTATAGCATGCAATAAAAAAAATACAAAAATAACTTTTGCGAACCGGATTTGAACTGGTGACATATTCCTCTACAGTCCAGCGCTTTACCAACTGAGCTATCGAAGTTTGAGAATTGGAGTTGAAATTCTGATAAACTTTCTGCAACGTAATTGGTTTAATGGGAGGCCTCAGATCGAGGTAACGCCGCATACGTCATGTTTTTTCGTGCGTGCAGTTGGCTCCATTGAATTATAAGACGTTGTCACGTCAAAAAAACGAATTTAGTTCATTATAAAAATGAGACAATTGGATGTTCTTTCTCGCTCCAATTCCGGGCGAATACGATCCGGTCTGAGTGAAAAGAAAAGTGCGCGCCAATGCTCTCCGAACCGGTGTGTGTGAACGGACCCTAAAGAATCCAGTCAGCACGTATCATGCATGGAGCCCAGTCGTAGTGCACCGTACCCTGTCCGTCGTCCTTATCATCATCAGGATGATAATCCGGTGGTGCGCGGTCGCGGCCCGCGCGCTGCGAGCGCGCCTGCATGAGCTCGAGCTTCTGCTGCACGGCCGTGGGCGGCGGGATGGCCGTGGCGGCCGACAGCGCTGCGGCCGCGGCCGCCGCGGGCTGCACGGGCGCCGCCATGCGACGCTGCGCCACGAACGTCTGCGCACAATGGACAACAATCATCCTCTGACTGCTCGGTTCATCATGACAGATTGAAGGCAATATGACTGTTAAACACAAGAATTACATCGAAATAGATGACTCAAGTGTACTTGGTGTGCCAAAAGGGAGAGTAATGCTCTTCCTTTCACACGATTTCATTCAGTCTTGTACTACTTAGATACTTATCCATAAAGGTTTAACTTAGCTTAAATAAGGCAGCATCACCTTTGAATCTGTTTCACTCGGACTGTCAATTCCCATCACAAAAGTGCTCATGTAATGTTACAAGTAGGTAGAGAAAAAGTGGCATGCTTGGTTTTCATACAAATGCAGGAACTCGCAGTATCTATTTCAATATAAGTCTGTGCCATTGAAAATATACATGAGTGGATTATTTTAGGCAGAAAAGGTAAAACAGATAAATGAGTCACATTATTCCATTCCACACACACATTCTTCATGTGTATCATTTTATCAAATTCAAAATGACAAAACCGTGTACAGCTTACCATGTAGTTGACATACTTCTAAAACACATTATTAACAATATTAACTATTGTTACAATGATGGAATAATTTCAATTAACAAATAGAATACTAGCAAGCAAAGTACCTGGCACTCATCATTATTATGCTGAAAACATTTCAAAGTTGATATTATAATAGGCCAGAACAACATTATTTATTCTGTAAGCATTTTTTTTCAATATTCAGTATTTGTTTGAATCATAACAACAGATACTTAATTCATTTCCATTCATGTCAAGAAATATCTACTCTAAACATTTTGTCTAAAAACAAGTATGTCCAATGCCCTGGGCATAGTGAAATATGTAGAACTGTAGAAGTAACTTCTGGCCCTTTCAATGCTCATCTTTTTTTCCACCACTTTCTTTCAATCAGTCTTGCTCATTTAGTGTGTAGCCTGCATATGTTCAAAGTGACTCACATTTGTTGCAGTGGGAAGGGCTATAATGATCCAGTTATGAGCTGGAGCGAGCAAATATGACATCACAGTGAACAAGTCATTGATTGAATGAAATATGAATGTGTGTGTACCTGCGCCACGGCGGCGGCGGCCAGGATGGCGGCGTGCGCGGCCGGGTTGACGGCGCCGTTGCCGGCCACGGCGCGCGCCGTCGCCTTCGTCGTCGTGCCCACCATCTGGTCCAGCAGCGCTATCGTCCCGTCCCTGCAACCACCGCAAATTACTCTTAACATTGTTATTGCTTTTAGCAGAATTTACGACTTTAACAGCCACCAATTTAAGCCGTAAACACCATAATGGCGTGTGTTTGTACCAAAATTTGTAATGAAACATTTTTAAACAAATATGTAATCTCTTAGCTACTTAATCCCCATGGATTTGGTCAGGAAGATAATCATTAATTATGACATATACAAAATCAATGGATAACACACATTTCTTGTTATAAATCCACTCTTTATAGTCAGTTTTATGGCATTTATCGTTTTTGTTTCTTTTACCGAAAATTTGGGAAACCACACAGAAATAAAAGAATCTAGACTTCTTAAGGTACCCAAAAATTAATAGGGATCAATAGAGATCATACACATAAATTATGTAAATAAATATCAACACTAGAATGGTAAAATGGGATAAGCAAGAATTTTTAGGAAATCATGTTAAATAAGTGCTAGAAATCAGCAAATTATGCTGATGTGTTGAAATTGATTAACTGACTAACTGACCACTCCTTAAAAAATGTTGCTTACCCATTCCTCCTTTCTATCATTGCTTTATGTATGTATGCTTGACGGCCGAATAGCCCAGTGGTGAGAGAACCTGACTGTGAAGTTTAAGGTCCCGGGTTCGATCCCTGGTTGGGGCAGATGTTTGTATGATGAATATAAATGTTTGCTCTCGAGTCTTGGATGTTTATCCTTACACATATAAGTAATTAATCCATTGTCTAGTACCCATAACACAGGCATTAAATTGCCTGATTTGGGACTAGGTGATTGGTGTGAATACAGTCAAAAAAAAAAAAGAAAAAACAAGTATGGGAATAAAAGAGGTAAGATCCTAAACATAATATTAGGATAGGATCAGTAATCAAGACTTTAGTAGAAGTTTGAATTGGGTACAGTGAAATTAAGGCCTCATTTTCAATGTGAAGCAGCTAACCTGTCTTTGGACTTGCGGCCACGACTGTGGCTGCGGCTGCGGCGCTTCTCCTTGTGGCGGTCACGGCTCCGACCCCGCTCGCTGTCCTTATCTCTGTAACATATGCAAGCACACAATTCTTAAAGCATCTACCACACCCCATATGTAACACAGTGCCGCCCAGAGATATGATCAAGGCTCATGCTGGAGCAGGACGCCAAGTTTCGCCTCACCTCTTGGAGCGGTGGCGGTCCCGGTCGCGATCCCGACCGCGGTCCCGGTCTCGCTCGCGGTCCCTGTCTTTGTCGCGGTCGCGGTCGCGCTCGCGGTCCCTGTCCCTGTCGCGGTCCCTATCGCGGCCCTTGTCGCGTTCCCGGTCCTTGTGGCGGTCGCGGTCGCGGGACCTCGAACGACTCCTATCCCGGTGTCGCGAACTCATCGTGTTTATCAACTACAATGTATAATGCACCGACACGAACAGCCCCTAAACACCCCGGCACTGTAGTCTAGTCACTGTCACTCAGAATTAATGTTAATGTTAAACAACATTAACGTTAAGAAAGCCTTTTAATCAAAATGTCCACAAGACGTTGCAAAAAGATTATTAGAGCACGCAAAGCACAGCACAGCACCGTACAAGTAGTCGCACAACAAATCCGGGGTCCGTCCGTCCGTGTCCGTACCGTAGGTAGACTAGAAATCCAAAATGGCGACATTTTGACGTTTATTTTTTTAAATTTAAAGCAAAGAAAACAGACCTCATACAACCACGTTTGCTATACACTTTACGATGATGGAGAAAGCATATTAATTCAATAAAAATATTTTGAAGACATTAATTATACTTATAATTACAATGGCAAACAATGTAATCATTCTTAAAACAAAATCAGTATCACAAAATATACCTATCTCTAACTTTAAGTGGTGACAACACCACTATACGAACACGATTAAAGGCATTGAAGGTCATACAAAGGTTCAAAATAAATAGTCTTTTCTTTCACAAAATGATGAATGCTGTGCATATTATAAAATTAAATCCTTACAGTGGCTACTCTAAACTGTATAGTGCTTTTACCAGAACCCTTCCGTACAATTTCGTTATAGAATACCTAGGCTCTCCAGAGTATCATAGTTCATAGTCCAGTCTTCTAAAACCGCATCCCGTCAGTTTTAAGATTGCAGCACTTTTAATGTTGTATGTAATGTATAGTTCTCAATCTGCATTGTAGCCCCTAGGGAATTACGCTCAATTAAGAGGGCTTACCTAGCAGATAAACGTTCTAGTATAGAGGTTAGATGATGACGATGATGATACTTCATGATTCATGATCATGAACTAACATACGATTCACATCTTAGTATTTAATCCAGTTACGCTCTTTTCACATTCAATGAGTATTGAATGAGGTGAAAATTTAATAAGATTTTATATCGAATTGGTTTTGCTAGGCTCGGGCAATATTTCATAATAATCCTCCTTGAACTAAACTGGAGCACGAGGTAACACAATATTGCAGGGGGTGAAATTTGTTAAAAATAATAAGTTTGTAAAATGTCCCTTTCACTATCGTTGATTGGTTGATTGCTCCTCTTTGGAACTTGCAGGTTGACTAGAGAGATCCCTTTTCGGACAAGCCCGACTTTATATTTATTAGAGTAGGTATCTGTATTTCCTTATTCTTTGTACAATAAATAGTTTTCTTTTATTTCAACTACCCTATTCACTAGTTTCGATCTGAATTTTTTTTGCTGCCTGTACTTTTTTAGGGTTCCGTAGCCAAATGGCAAAAAAACGGAACCCTTATAGATTCGTCATGTCTGTCCGTCCGTCCGTCCGTATGTCACAGCCACTTTTTTCAGAAACTATGAGAACTATACTAATAAAACTTGGTGAGTAGATGTGTTCTGTGAACCGCATTAAGATTGTGATACAAAATTTAAAAAAAACAATAATTTTTTAGGGTTCCCCATACATGGAACTGAAACTCTTTTTTCATCAATCCCATACGTGTGGGGTATCAATGGATAGCTCTTCAAAAATGATAATATTGAGGTTTCTAACATCATACTTTTCTAAAGTGAATAGTTTGCGCGACAGACGCTTCCAAAGTTGAAAATGTTGAGTCCCCCCCTCTAACTTCTAAAATAAAGGAGTGATAAATCTAAAAAAAAATATGATGTACATTACCATAAAATCTATCAACGAAAATTGGTTTGAACAAAATCTACCAAGTAGTCTTTTTTTAATAAATAAAATTTATTTAGTTCGAAAATCTGTCACTAGATGGCGTTGGCTGTAAGCTACATCGCGGTATCGTTTACGGAACCCTCAGTGCGTGAGTCCGACTCGCACTTGGCCGGTTTTTTGTTAACCTGTCGTCTGTGTTTGATAACGATCCTAACTCGCAAAAATTCGAAAACGTCGTATGATACTGATCCTTATCATACACATACGACGGGTACTTTTGGGATCCTTATTATCAGACACAGACGACAGCGTTCTCTTTTGCGGAAACGTTACCTGTGGTTCGTCCATCAGAATTCTACAACCAGATTCATGTATTGTTAAATAGAAACATGAAGCATTATTTCATGTGTCGCAGGCACTTTTACCACAATTTTAGGTTTAAGTTGGACGATTGCTAGCCTTTAATAATATATGTAGTATGTATTCATAGAACCTATGTAAATTAACAATGTATGTACTATGCAAAAGTAGGTAATTATTATAAATTATACTAATTCTCGATTAGGTACTTTTATTTATACTGTATGGAATAGCGCCACCTCGTGACACTTGTGTAATTTGGCGTACTGTACAGTCAATGGTAGTGCACACTGGTGGTTCAAACTAAAAAAAAAAGGTGAATCGGAATTGCGCAGAAAGGGTTCCGTACCATTAACTAGGTCAGCGGTTCTTAACCTTTTTGTCTAGCGACTCAAAATTCAAAAATATTAGAAGCCCGCGACCCAATCAAACAATTCTCGAGATTCCTGGTGACAGACAGAGAGCAAATTCTTAGTAATAGGGTCCCGTTTTTTTCCCTTTGCTTACTGTACCCTATGTGAATTGACCTCGGAAATAAAATCTCTCTCCACTGCTGTCTCTATGCATGCTTGGATTTTGATGTGCTTCAAGACAAGGTTTTTATATGGGTCCAAGTCACACAAAATTTTCAAAATTTCAGACCCCCCCCCCCTCCTCCTGAAAGTGTGATGTGCTTTATGGATGACCCCTTAGCTCCGCTACAAAAATCAAGTTATGTGCCAGTTGCTACACCTATTTTTAATGCAGGCTTCGTCCTAATAGGGAGAAACTAAGTTACATCAAGTCATAGTTAAAATTACTATTCAACATTTCCCATTCCAACACAAAAGTAATCCATAAATTTGTACAAATAACAGCAAAAACTAATAGTAATTTTAGCTACCTCTTCACAGGAAATGAACCAAAAGTGAACAATAAAATGGATGAAAAATGAGTAATGCTTTGTAGTGAATATGCATTCGAGTGAACCGTCTGATTGTAGCTTAACTTTTTGGTCTTTGATAATTTGAATTGAAGACGAGAAAATAAAGTCGAAACAATTTCAGTGCTTCCTCAATATATTTTAAAGAACAAAATACATTTCTTACATCTTGTAACAGTACAATCATTACCAAAATTACAATTTTAGAACCATGTTTCCTATTGTGAATACAATCATGTCCTTATGAAAATACAAATCAAGTTGGTACAGAACAGTAACAACATTTCACAGCTTAGAGCTTATCATTAAAAAAATGCAGTCATTGTACAAAAATTATGTTGCACCATTTTCAATAAGCTCACCTCTACCTAGCTAAGTCAGAGCTTTGAAACTGGCAGCAAATAATTGAACTTTTAAAATAGTTGAACACAATGCTTGTCCAGAGTAAAAAATATCCCATGAATGAACAGAAACTTAATTACTAATACAAACATATTCAAATCTTCTTAATCCTAGTCCTAACAATTAATCTTAAGCTATTTTTAGTCCGGAACAAGAATCCTCAGAAGTCACTCCACTGTCCACATCACTGTTGTTAACATGTTTCAATTCAGCTGAGAGATAATTTTCAATGTTGACATGATGCCCGGAGACTTGTCAAATGCAGTATGAACTTTATTATGAGTGGATACCTGAAAAATAACATTTCTGTTTAGTTTTTTTTGAGTGGACATTATGATGTTGTTAATAAGACACTTTAGATAAACAACACATATTCTGAAATCAAAATATGATGCTTTCATTGACTATTTGAAAATGTCACACATACAACAGGATCTTCATTAATCATGTCTATACTTAGAATATACTATTGCAGCATAGAAAACTTTAAAGGTAACAAGGGCTAATAATGGCAGAGGGAATCTCTTCAATCTTTAAGAACAGTCCATGACAAGGTTTTTAGTAGTGGGAGTAAGTTTGAGTATAGCTTTTTCCAGGGAAAAGCTTATCAACTACTGACATAGCAAACTTAGCCACAATACTTAAATTGCCAAGATTACAGAGACGGTAACTAAGAAAAATTAAAATAATCTTTCTTACCTATAATTAAACTGGAGCCCCAGGGCCACCTTTCTTTCCGATGAGTGATTTGTGTATGTGTGGGATGACACCACCACCAGCAATGGTGGCTTTGATCAAACTGTCCAGCTCTTCATCTCCTCGAATGGCCAGTTGCAAATGCCGGGGGGTGATGCGCTTTACCTTCAGATCTTTAGAAGCATTCCCTGCCAACTCAAGCACCTGCAAAAAATAATTTTTAGATTCTATACTAACCAATCGTATGAAAACTTCCATAAGTTTAAATTCCAAATCTAGTTGGCTGCTTCAAGCTTTAAGATATTTTTTATTAAATGGTTAAAGTGAAAAAACAAAACATTGACATTGTTTATATCTTTACTAAACATGAAAGATCGTAATTAACACTATTACAAACAAAATAAGAACTTTCCCGCCAAAACACAACAAGCGTCTAACAATACTGAAAAATTATACAAAAAATGGGGCGTGAATCCGAACATAAAAATGTCTAACGTATTAATTTACAAGAAGGCAAAACGACTCGGGTTTTCTGGATACTACTGTATTATAATTAAGATGGTTTGGCGCTAAGCCGCCATATTGACAAAAGGCGTCGCGTAGATTTTCTATATCTTACCTCGGCCGTGAGATATTCCAGGATAGCTGCAGAATAAACAGCCGCGGTGGCTCCGACGCGTCCATGGCTTGTCGTTCTATTTTTTAGATGTCTGTGTATTCTTCCCACGGGAAACTAAAAGCAAGTCATTGTTACATTTCTGTATTGATTCATCTAAACGAAGTTGAACGCCGCCATACTACCGAGATCATGCGTATTATTCAATATTAAAAAATATTTCGAGATGGCTAATTTCGTCATTATTTCGTTTTCAAAATTCATCTAATAAATTATAATTACTAATTTACATACCTGGAGACCAGCTCTTGCTGATCGAGATACAGCTTTCGCCTTGGCTTTGCCAGAATCTTTACCCGCTTTACCACCAGCCTAAAAATCACGAAAAATCCCATTAAATTTCATCGTATCGAGTTGAAACTTCGCCAGAAGATAGATAACACTACAATTCACCGAATTACACAACAAAATCACTGCAAGCTTAACTATTTTTCACGAATTCTTGCAAAACTCACCATTTTGAAACGTGTAACACAATCACCACAGCCGTGAACAACCTACACAGGAAAGGCGCCAAATCGACTAATAACGGAAAAGAAAGATGGCAGCGCTGCCTAGCGAAGCGCCCAAGATTGCCAACCGAAACTAAACGGAAATGACGCAAGATAAACAAAATGGGTTTCGTTCGGAAATTTCAACAAGCTTTTTTTTGTTGTAAATTGCTATTTTTCATTGTGCATTGGTCAAATAGTTATTAAAATCTATTTGAATTTATAAATACATCACAAAATTAATTGATAGGGCTTGTTTCGTTTTGACAACAGTGACGTTGCAGAAAAAGCTGCATTCATTCAACGCCAAGGTCGTGCCTCGGATAAAAAGTAATAATTATTAATCTGTGCCGTGCTACCACAATCACGACACAAACGGTCAAAATACAAAATAAAAATGGCGGGCGGATATTGTTATTAATTTTCTACGTATTATTAATCCACATATACTTTATTTAATGCCAAACGATGTGGAAGCAGACGAATATGTTTTATTAATTTTAAAATATGACCACTTTATTAGTGTAACTATTATTATTATTCGTAATTTTACTCATATTTTTTAAATAAAAATACGTTCAGATTGGCGGGAAAGTCATCGCCGTGGTTTTAATGGCATTTTGTTCGAAATGTACGTGCAATGTGAAATTAATCACATTCTAGTCACTAGTCAGTTGCGATATGGTTGCGATCAACATTGGGACTGCGCTGGAAGTGTATGTACCTATAGCCAAAGCCTTCTCAGACTGCGAGGATGCCTTTGAAAATACATTTTTTGCGTCTAGTTTCGTAGGTAGCTCTCAAACGGGCAGACCGATTTTATGCGGTTTTTTAATGAAAGTAGGTAGATGTATGATGGTGGTTCATTTCATAGCATCATAGCTGATAAATTTGAAATAACAAAATATGTATGGGATGGACAGGGATGGACTATAGACTCACCGTAGAACATGTATGCCTCCTAGCACCACCTACCGCCTGAGGTGTGTAAGCTGAGTTGTAGAACTTCTTCTGCGCCGTCTACTTTCAAGTTTCTATGTACATCGCGTAGTTGCCGTAATAAAACTTCCAAGTTTCGTTACCGGTTCATTGCAACCAAATATTATAATACCCTAAATCGCTGTTATGCAGCTCTTAACCAGCTATGTGAACTTTTAGCTGAATAATTTGTGCCCATTTAAGAGTTATAAGAGCTATT
>BHDV01017866.1:142849-156144 GCA_005406045.1 Adoxophyes honmai | reverse complement strand
ATTTAGCTTCATTATCACTTTGCCCAATTGTCAAGTAGCAGTATAATAATGCCCGGGCAATGTGATAAATATCGAAGTTTGCATCATGATTTATCACTTTGCCCGCTTGAGCTGGGCATTATGAATAATGCCCGGGCATTATGTATAATGCCCGGGCATTATGTATAATGCCCGCATTAATCACTTGGTCCATAACATATGTACTTCGCGTGCCAAAAGATAGCCAAAAGGAAGAGCAATGCTCTTCCTTTGACGCGATTTCATTTAGTATTGGACTACTTAGATTAGGTTTAACGTCCTAGATACAGGACAACTTGAATAAGGCGGCGTCACCTTTGAATCGGTTTCACTCGGACTGTCAATTATTCCCATCACTAAGGCGCCCATATGACATTACCTAGTAGGTAGAGAAAAAGTGGCACGCTTGGTTTTCATACAAATGCAGGAACTCGCGGTATCTATTTCGATATAAGTCTGTGCCGCCACCGGATAGTGCATTAACAATAACTCGGCTTGTTTTCGTTCGAGCCCCGCTGCTGGTATTTACTTTAGTTCCGGTGCCGCTATTTCAGGCGGCTCCGTGCGGGAACCGCGCCGTATTATTTCTCAACAAAGGCTAACTTCAGCGACTTTAGTTCAAGCTGATTTGAAATGGTACCCTTGTCATTAGTTCGGTTGAACTAAATGCTTGTCTTACGAAATTACTTCCTTTACACAAGCATACATATAGCTTTGTAACTGGTTTTTACAGCTATCAAAGCGCTTTTGATTCAGCAGGATGCTACCCATAAATGTGTTGCACAAGTACAATGAGAGTAAACACAACATAGGTACTAAAGTATAGATTGGCATGCAGCTGCGAGTGGGGGCGACGCCCCAGCCCCCAGTCGTGCTGACACGAGAAACGGTCACATTTCTGTCCCGTTGCATTCAAATGCGACAATACGATATGGGAATGGTATCTGCAAAGTTTGCTAATATTTCTCGCCGGTAAACAAGTCAATTCTAGTTAAGTTGATAATGCATTCCATGCATGTAAAGCGAGACCCGGGGTAGTTATTAGTCTACTCTTGGGATTAAAGTAAAGTAACACGTGTTCTTCATTAAACGTAATAAAGGCTGACGCTCTATTACGAGTAGGCGTAAGTTTGTTGCGAAGGGGAATGCAATCTTCGGGAGAAGATGTTGACGACATGAGATGATTGTATGCACCGCAATGCCACGAAATGACACGATACTTAAGACCAATTTACACACAAAGCGATCAACGTCAAATTAAACCAAATGTGGTCTACCAATTAAATTAATATATGCATGCAAGGTTGAGGCAATCTCAGCGGCGGCGTGTGATGTGCCCGACCACGCGCGCGGAGGAACCACTGCACGATAATTGCTGAATTGATATCAACACATTGCATCGCAACATCTATTTGTTTCCATTGACCTAAATAGCTGACGGCTACCTATTTACCATACGTTTCAATTCTGGACATATCGGCCGCGATGCCGCAACGCGACACGCGCCGTGGCCAACGTAAATCATCAACATTATTGGCGGTGCAACCGCGAACCTAATTCCCTGTCGCGTAAATCACATCGCGACAGCTTCACGAACTTCGGGTCAGCGAGTGGAACAAGTAATTAAACGCTCACGGTCTTAATATTCCTTCTAATCAAAAATACAAGCTACAGTAATAAAAATCGCACCAGAGTGTCTAACGTGATGTCATCTGGTTACTAATTACAGTAGCAGATTCCCAGCTGCGGAGCCCATATCCAAAGCCATGAACCGCCCTGAGATACGCCTACCAAACTGACGAGTATACCTAACCACTATAATGTTTCCGTCGCAAGACAAGGAAGGAGTTGTTTTTGTATGCAAATGGGTATCATTCCAAGAATTTATCGACAAAGGATTCTTGTTACAAATCAAATGTCGCCCCAGTAGGTGTCTTTTAGAATCGGTGTCACTGGACCATGTTTTGACAAGATATTATTTTGGGCAAATAGAGTTAAAATCGTCTGGTATCATCAATATTTTAAAAGTTTATATCTGAGGCGATAACCCCGGGAGCAAGGCGGCCCCGATCGCGCGCCCGGCAACGCAGTTTACGAGCGACCATATAACATCACAATTCACATGTTCCTAGAATCCGGTCAGATATATTTCTGGAGTCACCTGAATGTGTCATGACACGCACAGGGAACAGTGCAGGTCAGCAACAAATTGTAGCAATACCCGATCCTCAATCCCGTTTTAAAAACCCCTGCAGCACATAAGCGATATACGATAAGAATCTACACCCTATGCAGTACGAGGGCTGCACTGAAAGTTTCGGGAAACTAATATTTGAATAACATTTTTTATCACGTATTATACCTTTTTACAATCGTCAAAGTTTCTATATCTTAAAAAACTGGCCACATAGAAAAAAAAAACAATGGTTCGGTTTCAATTGTTTTTTGAACTTGATGAGTCGCTGCTCAACATGGAATTGTCACGTGAAAATTTAAGAGCTATGATTTACTACGACTTTAAAAGTGGATTAACATAAAAATAATGTGGAGACCGGATGATTGCTGCTTTTAATAATGAAGCCCCTTCGATGACTACAATATACAGGTGGTTTTCGGAATTTCAACGTGGCCGTGTTTCCCTCATGGACAATGTGCGTGAAGGTCGACCAAAATCGGCAGTCACCCAAGAAAACATCGATGTTGTGCGTCAACTGATTACGGAAGACCGACATGTGACATATCGGGAAATTCAGGAGTCTCTGGGCATTGGAATGAGTCAAATACAAATTATTCTACAGCAAGAGTTAGGCGTGCAAAAATTGTTTTCCCGGTGGATACCTCATCAGTTGTTCGACGAACGGAAAACGACTTGTGTCGATTAGTGCCCCAAAACTTTAAATAAAATCAACAGAGGAAGCTCAAATGCAGTTTTTAGTATTGTATTGGGTAATGAGTAATGGATATACGCTTATGAGGCTGAAACTAAAAACCAATTTCGAGTATGAGCCTATGAAGGCGAGATTAAGCCGACAAAAGTGGTTCGCTCTCGCAGCACGGCCAAAAAGATGGTGGCTAGTTTTGTCTCCAAATCGGGTCACGTGGCTACAATTCCTCTTGATGATCGTAGAACAGTCAATGCCGATTGGTATGCAACCATTTGTTTGCCGAGTGTGTTTGGTGAACTGAGAAAAAAAAACCTCAATCGTCGCATCATCCTTCACCATGACAATGTCAGCTCCCATACGGCTCGGTTAACAAAGGACTATCTAGACGGTGAAAAAGTCGAATTACTGAACCATCCTCCATACAGCCCTGACTTAAGCCCCAATGACTTTTTCACATTCCCCAAAATCAAAGATAAGTTACGTGGTAAGCAGTTTCAGGCGCCAGAAGATGCCGTTGAGGCGTACAAAACGGCCATTTTGTCGACCCCACCTTCAGCGTTCAATGAATGCTTCAAAAACTGGTTTGAACGTATGTAAAAGTACATTTAATATAAGGGAGAATACTTTCAAAAGCAATAAAATTACTTTTGATCATTTTAACTGGATATTTTTTTCTATTCCCGAAACTTTCAGTTTGACCCTCGTATTTGTGCTGATCCTATTGAATTTATAATAAGCAAAGCTAACCTTTGTGGTATTTGTCGGTAGGTAGGTACGCTTGTTTAAAAGAGTTTTTAATTAAATTTAGGTCATGTTTTTTAAAGATAACAGAGACAGTCACGTGGCCACGGCGGTGGGAGCAGGCGGAGGCTTGATAATACTCGTAATTAAATGTGGTATATTCGCGACGGAAGCTGTCTTATCGGCAGGCGTGACCTCTCCGTGATAAAAATAATGGAAACAGCTTTTTGTGTCATTGCTTTATGATTCTACTCGTTGAGGTACTCGCGTGAGGTTCAGAAGGGTTGATATCCGAACTGCCAAATGCCGACGTGGGCGCGCATATATCGGCAGGATTAACATATATGAGAAGCTAACTTAACAAAGTTTCTACCTACAGGCGAGTTACTGCGCTGAATTAGACAAAGTAATTTGAATGGTGTTTAAAGCCCTGAAACGTTGGTTTCCGGTTTAAGAATAGGAACCCATGTAGTTTAGAATTACATCTCTCTAGTACCTCGTAGGTGTCGTAAGAACCAAGGAAATAGGTTAACGTAGATATGCTCTACGAGACAGGCTTAATGCTAAGCGTCCACTTGTCGGTATCGTACGCATCGGACGTATCGCACGCAACGGATTGTAGTAGTATTCTTTGTATAGAAACTCATACAAGTGGGTCCACCTGTCCGCATCGTACGCATCGCATTTCGCCATACATCTGATTGAATCCGATGCGTCCGATGCGTGCGATGCGGACCTGTGGACGCTTAGCATTAGGCAATTTCTTTATTTCCAACTTTATGCCTAAAATGGTGCTAAATGAGGCTACCAAACAGGAAATAGTCGTAGTTGTTTATGAAAAGTTTCGTGTGCTCTGTCTACCTCGTTTGGGGATATACATGATGTTTGTGTTTGTCTGCGTGTGAATAGACTCCAGAAAGAAGACAAATTAAAGTTAATCAAGGTACAGTCAAGGGTAAAGATATGTTAACAAGTAATGTTAAAGAAAATAAGTAGCCATGTAAAACTAAAAAGATATATACTCATCCAAGTGGTCAAAAATATGTATACAGCATTGAACTCAAAAATATGTATACACCAAGTTCAAAAATATGTTTACAATCAAATTCACGAAAACAGTGCAGACTTGTCACTGTATATATTTGTCTCAAGTTTTGATCTATCACGTCGTTATTGAAAAAATTCAAATGAAACGCTCTGATAACAAATCAAAAAAAAATGTAGATTGTACAGCTAAAGCATTGATTCCCAAAGTGGGCGATAACGCCCCCTTGTGGGCGCTGCAGGCCTAAAGGGGGGCGGTAAGAGACTCAGAAAAAAATGGGGACGTTGTGTGTTATACTGGTTTATAAGTAGGTGAAAAAATGGGGGGCGCTAAAAAATAATTTGTTCTCAAAGTGGACAGTAGACGAAATAAGTTTGGGAACCTATGAGCTAAAGCATAAAATAGGTTTTATGTTTGAGTTTGACACTCTGTTCTTCGCTTTTATTGCAAATGATTTTGCAAGAAAATTTTGTAGGTATTCTTCTAGGCTTCTAGCATTTTTTTATTATTTTGATTTGGCAGGTATAATCATGACAGCTTGCTAGCCTATCGCCAAAAATATACCTTAACCTATTTCCTTAGTCGCCTCTTACGACATCCACATAAGAAATGGAGAGGTGTTATTCTTTAACCGACACCACACGGTAAAGCAACAATAAGGTAAAGCAAAAATGAAGCAACAAACAAATGTATGTTTAATCATCATCAATCATCATCATCACGTTTAATGTGGTGAATAATGCGGTAAGTACAATGTTCCTTTTAAAAACAAGGATTAAAAAAAACAATATGCATTTCCCTAACTCGAAATCATAAAACAGTGAAATTGCACCTCTGTAGGTGAAGACTTTTCACTTTGACGTAGCTGGCCACTTGGGTACGATTTATTTTTATAAACGCAACCTTACGTCTTGTTGACTGTCGATAATATGAAAGTATACATATTTATGAGACTTATGGTGTCACTAAATTTATGCGTTGATTGATGAGGACATATTATTGCATTTGTTGTTTACATACTTATTTTGACAACAACGTATACATATTTATGCACGTTTTGATGTTCCCTAATTTATGTCCATACAAGTGACACCCTTTTTTGAGGTTTTGTGGTGTTTACATATTTTTGCCCTTGACTGTACTAGCGCCGCTACAGTATTCGGAGAAGCAGGGAAGGGATTCAGATGCAAAGGTAATAAAATGAGGAAGAAAATCGGAATAATGTAACTCATGTCGGCCGGGCGCGAACCACTACCACTAGTTGCCGCCGTAAACGATTCACGTTACCACGTCGATAGCGAATAAACATGTTTCGAATACTTTTCGCTTTAACTTTTGCGATGATGATTTAAAGCTCATGGTACCGATGTTCTACGATAACGTAACACAATGACTATAAAACATCAGTTCTAGCGTTTACATTCGATAGGTAATTCCGTTGGACTTGTTCGATATTTACTTCCACAAGTGACCTATTACGAAATGTTCCTCACGACTCGTTAACGCCCTCGCTAGCGAGTTCGGCAACTGCAAGCCCATGGTAATAATGGTGGTGGTAATGCTAGAGGTAATGGGCCGCGCGCACGCCACTCGCACGTCGCCGCAGAGTTATGGCCGGCCCATCTCCGCACCAATTTATGGCGCAGCCGCCCAGCTGCACTCGCCGCGGCAGGCCTAAGCCAGGGATGGGGAACCTTTAGTGATAACCGCCTTTTTTATGAAATAAATAGTATAAAACTATGACTATCCGTACCAATATATAAATGTTAAAGTGTGTTTGTTTGTTTGTCCGTCTTTCACGCCTAAACGGAGCAATGGATTGACGTGATTTTTTAGGTAGAGATAGTTTAGGGCACGGAGAGTGACATAGACTACTTTTTATCCCGGAAAAAATTGATGTTCCCGAGGGAAAACAAAAATATAGTTTGCTTGATAGATCGATATCGATCGATGATAGATCGATATCAATCGATAACCGATCGATAGATGATAGATCGATGGCGCCGTGTGTCGTTTGAAACGAGAAGTTTTCTTATACTTAGTTGTGCTTTATACCGCAATATAACAGAGTTCCACGCGGGCGGAGCCGCGGGCGGAAAGCTAGTGATAAATAATTTAGGCTTATTGATGTTATTGAACGAAAATATAACTACTTAGATGGTATTAAGTTACTAAAAATTCAAAATTACAAGGATTCGCTTCGGCTTGGTTGGTTTGTATCATTCGGCGTGCCTGAACTATTCTGTTGCGTGCCCACATTGGCACGCGTGCTATTGGTTCGCCATCCCTGGCCTAAGCAAATAACGAGCGAACCTGCCGACCCGTGCCCTAATAGTGTACCTGGGTCCTATGTCAATACGCGACTAGTCCCGCTCGCTATTAGAAATATTTGTTTGCGTGTCAATATTTATAAGGGATCCGTTTGCACTGGCAGTTAATATCGCGTATTTGACGACGGAATACGAGATTGCGATTATAGTTTCATTCCGTCGGAGAATTGGACGGAGCGATGCGCGCGACCTAGAGATGCACTTTATAACAATTTACGAAGTGTGAATTCTATTAGATAAATGATGAGTATGACAATGTATAAAGCCAAACAAATGAGACGCTAGTGCGTCAGGCGCATGTATAAGACAACGAGCCATCCTTTTCATGCGCAGCATCTAGGTCACGTTGGTTCCTCGAGCCGGATTTTACGGCGGCCGCTAAACCGCGACAAATCTCGCCATGTGGCGTGTGGCGGCACGGCGCTCTGTAAACACGCCCGCTTGTTTGCTCGATCGGCCGCCGCTACAAACTACAAACCAAATATTACTCACAACTCACAACAATACTACGGTTTGTGAATGCGATACGAATTACGATCGAGTGAAACGAATTTTCGACAAACAAATAAACAAATATGAAGAATATAAGGATGTTGTAAACATACGGCCGCTTGGTTAAGGCAAGTTGCGCAGCACGACACTGAGAGCACAGCAGACAGTGTCAAGCTAAAATACATGTGCCTACGCTTAATAGTAATTATTATAACAATCAATAATAAAATTGAAACGCATTAAAAATTTTATGCTATCCGAGTGTAAGTTTTCATATGAAACCTACTCTACTGTTTCGAAAATCTGCAATATATTTGGAGAAAATAAATAGTAATATAAAGTTATCTAAACTCATGTCAAACGTTTGGGTTGTTATTTTTCCTTCAGCGAGTGATCAAAGCGCAACTTAGTTATTCCTGACATAGTCACCTTCCACCGTAGCTACATACAAATACAAACACGACACAAGTAGCGAAATTTTCAGAGGCAAACAGCTTCAGTAATTTCAACCGGCCAAGGTGGCTCACTCAGAATTCCTAACACCCTATTTATTATACACCGGGCATAACTAAACGCGACGGCGGCGCCAGACGCGGCGGCTTTTTCTCCGGCGAGCACTTACGGGGAAATACAATATTTCCGTCCCTCGGTAATATTTCATGAGATCATAGGTCACGAACAAGGTGATCGTGGGATATTCATTGGAAATTATACTACATTCTTTCAGCCGACGGAGCGTTACAATATTGTAAGTATTGTCAACAAAGATCCTGAATGTTATTATCAGAAGTTCCGCGCTTTGATCGGACATACGCGTATGCTAATTATTATGGGGAGAAGCAATCAAGATTTGCGAAGTTGTTAGATTGTCTAGACCAAATTGTTTACCAGTGTCGAGCTAAAGTTATCGCCGATCGTTTACCGGGTAAGCATAGCGACTACATAGCTTTTATTACTGTTTTTGAAGCTGATTTTTAATACTAAACGCTGGGCATAGTACCTACCTAAATGCATCGCGATTCTATAAATTTCACGAATAACGTAAGTATTGTTAGGAATTAGAGATAAGTAGGTATCATAACAGTGAATTTATGGAATAGCTACTCGTATAATCGATAATACACTAAGATATATTATGTTAGTTCAGTAACTACATAAGTTATGATTTATTTGGAAGAAACTCGCGAAGTACCTGCTACGAATGGAAAAAGCAGAAGACGCGTCTAGAGATCGGCTCGTCTGAGCAAAAATATTTAAACAATGTTGTTACAATGATCGTGGAAGCTTCGACAATGTTATTATTATTATTTATCAGTCAGTAAGTATGTTGCAACAGAGGCCGAGCGCCACGTAGTTAGTGTTAGGAGAAGCCGCGAAACATTTACGGCGAAGGCTAAATGTGCAGTGACCATTCAGGAATTTCAAATTCAGTTGAAATACAGAAATTTCCTTATGCCTTTATCGTAGCTTGTATTTTAATTTGGCTATGCCGAGTTTATAGATATACTTAATACACACATAGCCGCCGGGCCATCCAGATTCCGCGACGGGACGCGAACCTAAAAACCTGTTGAGTTGGCGAAATTCCGCCCGCGGTGACCGCCCGCGCTTCAACCAAGCACGATTTTATGTTTGCCTCATTTTGTTATTCAGAGTTAGGTAGGTCATTTGAATTCGAATAGGAATGTTAATCGAGTAGGGATGGCATCAAATATTAGCGACAGTTGGTTTTAATAAAACATTTGAAAGTTAGGCTGTTTTGTTTTGAGTGAATTTAAAAAAAATTGTACATAAATTAAGGATTAATAAAAACAAAATCACGATCGCTTCATTTGTTTAACGAAAACTACCTATACAAAATGGATGGGTAATTGTCGTTACACAAATGAATCAATTAACTTTGTTACTCCCTTAACATGTATTTTTTTTTTGAAAACAGCCCTTTTACCATTTGCTAGGCATAGTGGTCAACAATAAACTTGGGAATCAAACCGCGATTAGAAAGGGATTGAGCTCATATGTCATTTTTGAACTAAATGCATGAAATGACATTGTCAGTGGTAGAGTACGCAGATAAAGTAAATTGTTATTTTGGCACAATGAATTTCTAAAGCATTAAAAAAAAAATTATGTAGCGTTTTTCTATTGATTTCCGTTAGCATTAAGAGATAATACTTCAGATCAAATAGAGTTACTTTCTTAAACCTGTAGCGTTTTTAAAGTATTTTAAATATTTTTTTATTTATGTATTTTTGAACAGCTACGGCAATTTGATAAAGCGAAATAATGTGGTTAGTGACAGATTTGTCAGAATGATATTACAATTTTTTATTAAAAAAATGACAGTATTTACCGAGAATAGAGTTTAAATATGCAAATCATATTCAGCTATTAATTCTATTATCTATAATTATCTGCACTTATGAAGATATCAAATATTGGTTTATAATTATATTTAATCATTTATTAAGTACAATTGTGCTAACGGTACTCTCGAATCCCTTTCTAATCGCGGTTCGATAATACTTCTGTTCAATGCACTAATTTACTGGATTAGTCAAAATAACTAAAATTCAGTCTTAATTCAATAGAGGAGTAAAGAGTCAAAATTGAGTAAATTTATAAATATTTTTGTAGTTATTTTGAAGCTGTTTGAATAAAACGGCTATAAATACAAAAATTTTGCTTGTTTTGAAATGTAAATTCGATACAAATAAACATAATGTATGCGTTAGGCGGCCTGTAATGTTAGCGTTAGCACACTTGTAACTATTTACAGCTATGTTATAGATCAATAAATTTTCCTAAAAATACAATTCTCAAAAAAGTTTGTATCTACAAAAAGTCGAAAACATTTTTTGATATTTTCCATATAAATTTACCATGTGCGGTATTAACAATAACAGGAAATAAAAATTTGTATGAACAAAAATTTGCCACATTTAGTAATTCGGAATTCAACAAGCATGGCACAACTTTGTCGTATTCTCAAAAATGTACCATCACATCCCCCAACAACACCAATTTTACGTGGCTACAAATAACTACAGCGCAACATAACTTCAGCGTGTTACACCGCCTCGTTCACAAACAACGTAGCCATGTAGTTCCCACATTCCTGCAGAACTGTTGAGTCGAGGTGTTAGTAAGTTGAGTTGTAGTGTACTTACCGCGTGTTCGGTCCGAGCTGTGCCAGTGCGCGCGGCCGACTGAGGACTGACCGCGGGCGCCGCCGCCGCCAAACGCTGCCCTGTTGACTCAGCATCTGTCAACCATGATCTGTTCTACTTAAAGTTTACGCTCTGAAAAAAATAAGTTCATTTGCAATCGAACTTTTAGTGTAACTGGCGTCCCAAGGGAACTATGAATTTACTTCGTCAGTGGCGCTTAGTAATTACTGAATAGTTAGAGGTACTAATTACCCCTTTATTTCACGAGTAAAAATAAATAATAAATGGCAGGTACATACTTAGTTTAGTCTCTAGATGATCTTCTGAATCCTCGTAATTTTTATTTAGACTTCTTCCGCTGTAGAGTTGTTCAAGTTCGACAGTTGTGTGTGTTTGTTAGTGGCACCATACATCTTAAACGGGAGAACCAAATTTAATACAACTTTCTTGTCTGAAAGTAGGTAATTTTTAGTAAAGATTTGGTTGTGGTAGCAATTTAATTACAAACCATTAACTGTTTAAAAAATAATAACATCAAATTCTTTTGGAATCTCTTAAAGAGGACGAAATAGGCTTTTAGAGACGTCCAGTCTTAGCACAGGAAGTAGAGGTGTACTTACTCTGTAATTTTCCCGCGTCCAACCTAATCACGTCAATTTCGAAGTTTTATTACTGATTTTTCGCTGAAAAAATCTAGTCTCGCTCGATGAGCAGCTGGTCGCAGAGATCTAACCTGTGAAAAAATAAGCATACCTACCTACTTTTTGTACACTTTGACCACTTCGAAGTTTTTGATCTTTCATGATAATGATATGGGAGAATACTTATAGTAAAACGATACAAAATTACCAGTTTCTGATGTGTTCCTTTGTGTTTACCTAATTACCTATCTGCATGCCAAATTTGACCTTTCTAAGTCATCTGAAACTGGGTTAGTTTAGATCTATAGGTCAGTCAGTGATAAAATAAATAGACAACGTTAATGTCTATATAACCGTTTGAGGTTCGTTTATTAAATCAAGAGCATGTGTCTCTCCAGTCTCATATGAACCAAATTTGACCCAGTTTTTGAGTTATGAGGGGGTCAAAAGTGGCTCCAAATAGTTCGTGTAAACACACACGGTGCTGCTCGCCAGTTCTGTTACTTGGACTGGGCTTTACACAGTTTACACTACTCACGTGTAAAGCTAATTTCAAGTAACAGAACTGGCGCTTTACACTTAGAGTAGTGGAGCGAGCAGAGACTAGACTTTAGAGCCACTTTTGACCCTTTCACATTGACGTAGGAAGGTACCTAACGGTCCCTAAGTCCCTTTAGTCCAAGCCCTTTCATAACTCGAAAACTATTTCACATAAACCTATCTAGATTTTCCAGAGACTAGTCACACTCGATAGTCCAACAACCAAGTACGCGATCGTCCCTGTATTTGAGAGTCGGTTGTGGCGTACAGCAGACGTCAGCGAGGCAGGGGGCGGGGTCGGCGGGGAACAAGTCCGTGTGCCACCCCGCCCCCGCCTCCGCTCAGGGATGGTCGCGTACGAGGCTGTCGGACTATAGTGACAGTTAGGGTCAGTTCACACCGCGACGAGACGCGACGCGGCGCTGCACGACGATGCATGTGGTTTCGCGCTGCGCAGCGCGGCACCGCGCTACGTCTCGAGGCGTAGCTCGACGACCTGAATTCTCACAGAGAAATGTGAACCTTATCGCGTAGCGAATCAAGTATATTTTTGAGTTGGCAGCGCTGTGAGAATTCAGGTCGTCGCGCTGCGCCTCGCTGCGCAGCGCGAAACCCCATGCATCGTCGTGCAGCGCCGCGTCGCGTCTCGTCGCGGTGTGAACTGACCCTTAAATAGTACGGCCATGTTGCGGAATATTATGTATCCGTTGGCTTAGCACGGCAACACGCTCGTCGCGTCGCGCGCGGGACAGTCTACCCGTCACTTTCTGATGTCTCTCATTAGACAGTGACAGGTATAGTCTATCTCGTGCGTATCTTTACTCGCGCCTTGCTGTGCTAAGCCGGTTGGTGTAAATATATTTCAAATTTGTTTTTATAGCACGTCATTGTCTACGGAGGAATTATAATTGTGTATCGATAAAATTTACTATGACATTTGTCCTATTTGAAGGTTTTAATAATTATCTACGCGAGGGTTGTAAGTTGGGTGTCCAATAAAACTCCAGTAGTGTTACAAAAAGTACATCTCTATTCCAGAGGCAGGCGCCGCGGCGCGGGGCCGCAGCGCCGCACTTGACAAATTTTATGAAGAAAAAATTACGAGCCGGCGCAAAATAGAGACCCTGTGATCACCTGGATCGTTACAGCGATTTATTGCTTGTAAATGTCACCCGAGTACCTTCCAAGAGGGTACAACCGAAGGCAGCTATCGCTGGCGGCTGGGTCTGAACTCTGTCGGGTCGGCTCGGCATCGCACGCAGTGCGACACCCAAGAGTAGGAAACAAACGTGGACGCCATTTTTTTTGTCACATTCCTTACGTCAAATGCTTCATATGGCAACATTTCGAATTCCTTGTTCCTTGGTTGTCGCACTGCGCGAGCTTGCAGTTGCAGCGCTGTCGGCGGGCGCGCCGCGACTGCCGCTAACAGC
>BHDV01017866.1:112937-131979 GCA_005406045.1 Adoxophyes honmai | reverse complement strand
ACGGACGGACGGACAGACGGACAACAAAGTGATCCTATAAGGGTTCCGTTTTTTCCTTTTGAGGTACGGAACCCTAAAAAAGAACAAAGTACAAAGGCGGACTTATCCCAAAAGGGATCTCTACCAGCTAACCTTTGAGCAGTAGAGAGGAGCAGCAATTTAGGTAATAACAGATAGAAATTTTCACCATTTACAAATGTTATGATGGTCACAATGGTCTCTTATTTTCGTATTTATTATAGGTATACTTGTTGTACATCGCGCCTTTATTCCCAAACCCACGTAACATAGACAAAACTATGACTATTCCACTTCTCGTAGTCTAATCTTTGGGGTTTCATGTTCCAGTTAAGAGGTATAATAGTGACAGCCTGTCGCCTAAAATATACGTTTACCTATTTCCTTAGTCACCTCTTACGATGTCTAAGGATGAAATTGAGGTGTGTTATTCTAAGCCCGACCACACCACATCAAACATTAAAAACACTACAAAAAAAATGTACAGTCATTGTGATTCTATTTCCACACTACTTACTAATCGATAAAAATGTTGGTGTTACCAATAAATATTAGATGTCAATTATGCTATAATAGCCTATGAACACAAGGCCACGAGTGTAATGTGCCTAATGATGTGGTTAATTATTAAATCTTTCAATAGAAGTTGTTAATTGAGGAAAGAAAGAACTGGGCGAAATAATGTCAAAATTCAACACACAGTCATTTTATGATGAAGCGACTGAAATTAAAGCGTTTCGTAATGAAGAAGTGTTGATCATGAATGACATCCAAACTTTTGTAAATAAGGAGAAACCAATTTACAAACTTGCTAAATAGTTATATTGAATGATTTAGGAATTTTGGTAACAGGCTGTAAGTAACCTAAGTGGCAAAGATGCCCAACATGGTATTTCTTTGGCGAGTATATTACCTTGCATGGTATTTATTATTTAGGATATGGTAAGTAAAGTCAACAGAGAAAGTAAGAATATTCACGAAAAGGTAACGGTATTGCCCTTACCGCGTGTTATTTTTGTTAGCTACAATTACCATGAGATAACACTTTGTATTTGACAGCGCGGGCGTAAACCGATTTGTGTTGAGAATTTTACAGTGCCGCTAGCAGTCACTTGTAGAAGTCAAATTGTCCAAAGCTTTGCTAGCGAGTACGGACAGAGAATGGCAAATAATAATATAAATAGGATGCAAGATACCGTTCTTATAAATACCACGCTGTACTGCGTATAATTACATCTGCTTCGTAAACGAAACGAGAAATACCACGTTTGGTATTTTGCCATTTTGAGTACATACTTCGTAAATGGCCCGAGAAATACCACGTTTGGTATTTTGTCATTTTGAGTACATACTTCGTAAATGGTCCGAGAAATACCACGTTTGACATTTTGCTATTTTGGGTACAAACTTCGTAAACGATCCGAGAAATACCACGTTTGACATTTTGCTGTTTTGGGTACATACTTCATAAACGGCCCGAGAAATACCACGTTTGGTATTTGACCATTTTAGTACAAACTCGCCGATAGGCGCTAGCGAGTGCATACAGTGTCTGCTAACTCGTGGTAATTGTACAGGTTATAATGGAAACTTTGACTTTTCACAGAGATGAAACTGTACGAACACAAAACTTGATGTAAAATCTGATCACAATCTGTTATAACTATAAAGTTAAATAATGGCTCCGAAACGAAGAGATAGCCATGGGTTGTTTACCTAAATATATGCGTAAAGTTTTCGTGTGCTCTATTCGTTTATGTCCTTGGCATTAAACTTGGCAACATTTTTTGTAGTGAGTTGTTTGCGCAATCTCGATTGAGATTCTCTTGACTGATTAGTCTTGCTATTCTTGCTAAGTGCTATCCCGGTAACTTTACAGAATTTGTGAAATTGAACTGGCACGCCTAATGGTATGTCTAACTCTCTAACGAGATAAACAAGGATATTGACGATCAATTTGCGTCACATTTAATTAATTTAAACTTTAAGGCGTCATTACTGAAATTAAGGACGATTATTTAATTAACTCCAATGTAGTTAACCACACAGCACCGAAATAATTTGTTTTAATGGATTCTTAGTTCATTAATATTAATTACGTATCCTGATAACATTCGCACCTAATTCCCTATCATTCTTTCATATGAAAAAAAAACTCACGAATAAAGAATGCCTTATTCTTGTTTGGTTAAATTCCCCCTTAACATATGATCCAGTCAGTAGAGACGAGTTAAAGGGGTTACCTGGAACGTTTTCCGGGAGTTTTGAAAATTGGTGAATTTATAGATTTTGATGTGCTCTTTCCGAATTTCAACTTTGCCACCTCGTATCTTTGCCGCTAACGCCGCCATATTGGAAAAATGGCGCGTAACAGCAGTTTTTTGACAATATCTCCTGTCTGACTCATTTTACGATAAAACAGTGTATGACAAAATAAAACTAGAGGCAATTTCCTACAATTTGTGTCTTAGTGTTTATTTCATAAAGTCAATAGTTTTTGCGTACGAGCGCCACAAAATACACTTCTCAAATTGTGTTGGTAAGCGCATAACTCAACAATGCCTGGACCAATTTGGCCAATTCTTTTTTTAACATGTTTGTCGAAGTTCAGGGAAAATTTATACGGTGAGAAAGTATTAAAAATATCGAAAATATTGTTATCCTATACAAACTTTATCGACTCGAAAAAACAGTAAGCACCGTAGGATTTCAGACATCTTACGCGTTTTTGGTAAAATGGTCTCTAGTTTAGCTCAAAAAAGACGCAAGCGCCGCAAAATTTCATACGTCTCACGCTTTTTTGCGAGCAAAATAGAAGTACCTATTTCGTTCATTATACGAGCACTGAAGTCGGTAAAGTGATAGTTTCTTTCATATTGTTAATGAATTAGCCCTTAGATATTTATAACTCCCTAAGATATGGCTGTCAAAACCTCTATTGAATGACAAAAGACAAGCTGAGTTTTTCGTGGAGTAGTGTTAGAGTACACTTTGTGGCGCTCGTACGCCAAAACTATTGACTTTATGAAATAAGCACTAAGACAAAAATTGTAGGAAATTGTCTCTAGTTTTATTTTGTAATAGACTGCTTTATCTTAAAATGAGTCAGACAGGAGATATTGTCAAAACACTGCTTTCACGCGCCATTTTTCCAATATGGCGGCGTTAGCGGCAAAGATACGAGGTGGCAAAGTTGAAATTCAGAAAGAGCACGTCAAAATCTATAATATTACCAATTTTCAAAACTCCCGGAAAATTTTCCAGGCAAAACTACCCACTGATCACACTAATAATAGAATCAACATTAAACTCTAGTAGGCTTTCGCTCGAATTCCAGTGTTTTAAAATACCACATGGATTGCAAATGAATAGCCATAGGTCCCTAATTCCTAAGCCACTAAATTATAATAACTAGAAGGAAAATAAATAGAATTTTTACAAGGATAGCTCAAACGAAACAGCGTGAAGTCAAGTTTCATCATAGTAATAAAAACGTTTTTCCTGTAATTACCTACAACGCCCATTACGAGTTGTTGGTCTGTCGAAAGTCGAACCTACGTCCATGATTATACTAGCTTGGTAGAAATAATGTCAAGATCATTAACAGTACTGGAATTATTTGGTTATTATACCTATGTAGTCTCATATTGATAGTGTTGAAAAATAAATAAGCAAATCACGGTTAATTTGTTAAACATGATTCATTTTAGTAAATGACTTGACTATTAAATCTAATTACATTTAAATTGACACTTAATTACAATTCAAAATTACAGGAAATTAGCTTGTAATGTGAAAACTAGTTTAATTTCGATTAACAAATATAAAATTAGAGTTTGACGTGAAGGTAAATACTTAAACAGTAAATGTTTGTATGCTTTATATTATTTTAGTCATTGAGATAACGGGTGATGAGTAATCCGGCGTTTCGCGGAGCCCGAGTGATAGCGGCGGCCGGGCGCCCGTCCCGGACGAGACAATGGTCAGCGCCCTTTGTTAGACAAGTGAAGGAGCAGGTAGACAACTAAGTTACTGAGTCGAAAATTACCCCACGTTGTTGTTACCTGCCTAAGTTCAGGCTAGTCAATGTAATGTGTACATATATTCGTATAAGCCTGTATCCCTAAATGGCGTAGGCATGGCACAACAATACATAGATAAAAACCCTGACTGTTTCACGCTTCATGGACATTTTTATATTTTTTAGGTAAAGTAGATAAAAAAAATATAATACAAAATATAACTAAGCCTATTTCCTCTAGTCACTTCTTACGACACCCACAAAATAAAGGGAGAAATATTATTCTACACCCGACTTCACACAGGGATAAATGTGTATTTAAATAGTTTCTCCTATGGCCTATTTAATTGTAATTTTATAAAAACATACTATTTTTAGGCTTGCTTGCTTGTTCGTAAAACAACACGCGGCAAACGAACTGCCATGGTGTTTTTGTGAACTTTATTTTTTTAATGAGCCGACATTGGGATTACATATTTAGTTAATTAGTCATCATAATCAAATTACTTAATGAAAATTAAATGTAAACACTCATTAAGTGGGTACAACATTGATTTAAAAAAAAAAACTCGTCAATAGTTTTAATTTTACTTGATAGCTATATTGCACCAAAAAAAAAATGAAGCTAAGGCACTTATTTATGAATGTGGTTTTGCTGACACTGATACATGAAGGCATCAGCACACCAAGACATAGACAAAAGCATGACTATTTCATATACCAGCCACTTTCAGCACAATTTTAGATTTAAAAAGCTAGAGGTACTTATAATGCTAAGCGTCCACAGGTCCGCATCGCACGCATCGGACGCATCGGATTCAATCAGATGTATGGCGAAATGCGATGCGTACGATGCGGACATGTGGACGCATTTGTATGAGTTTCTACATGGTGCTCGTGAGCATTGCGAGAGATTTCAACCACGAATTCCAGAGGCTATAAGAAGTAATAAATGTTATATGAACTTAGGTCGAAACACGATTTTTTTTTATAATTTTCATACATAATAATTGCTAATGTCGTATAAACGTGCCTTAATAATAGTAAAAAAAATCGTGTTTCGACCTAAGTTCATATAACATTTATTACTTCTTATAGCCTCTGGAATTCGTGGTTGAAATCTCTCGCAATGCTCACGAGCACCATGTAGAAACTCATACATGCACACACCATGTATACAAAGAATACTACAATCCGTTATGTGCGATACGTCCGATGCGTACGATACCGACATTGTGTGTGAAGTTCCCAATCCGCGCTGGGCGTCGGAACTGTAGCCCAAGCGCTCTCACACTGAGAGGAGGCCTGTGCTCAGCAGTGGGATATAATTGGACTGGTTCATTCAATACAAAAGGGTTACAAGTGGCGTTAAATATGTAAAAATGAGTATGAGATAGGTATGTAGTTAGTACCCGTGTGGCGCCGGGTTAGAATGGCACCTCCCCCTTTCTTCCCGTGGGTGTCGTAAGGGTCGACTCTGGTAAGGGGTTAGTGTATTGTGGGCGATGGGCTGGCAACCTGTCACTGCAATGTCACGTAGCCATCTGATTACCCTGAAGTTGCTAGGCGTGGCGCTGGATTTTTGAATTTACGTGGTCTGCCTACTCTTGGGAATACAGGCGTGAGAATATGTATGTATGTAGCTAGGTAGTTACCGATGGAGGTGCGTGGGCGCCTTGTTGAGCAGCGTGTAGTACTGGCGCACGAACTCGCGGCCGACGCTCTGCGGGGACGGAGATGGCGACGCCTCCATTACCATTGCTGTTTACTGCGAGCCTATTGTGCCCTCTGCTATGCTGCCTGGAACACGACAAACCACAACTCAATGCATAGTATGTGACAAAAACATTATACAGAGATGGACATTGATTTATTTTTAGACAAACTGATTAATGGATTAAAGAACCAATAGTCTAAAAATAAAAACGAGTAATTTAATCGGGGAGGCCTTTGCCTAGCAGTGGTATTTATTTGGCTAAATACATAAAAAAATATAGTTTAGTTAATAGGCATAGTGTTCAATTAATGATTATTAATCGTTATTTCAATCGACTAAATTTGATTAAAAATTGGAATATGCATGTTACTTTTATACAATCTTGTCATGTCAACATATCAACATGAATTTAAACATAAAACTACCATGAGACTCACTCATAGTGAAATATAACGGATACACTCACGTCTTCGTATCGCGATTAACTCGATATGTTTCAGTTCAATTCGTGACCCATCATCAGGAGCAACACGACACAGCTCTTAACGCGTGACTGCTTGACGCAAAGGGCCCACATTTCGATGTCAAGCTAGTCTCTATATAATGCCGTGAGTGAGTCTGACGGTAGTTTTTATGTTTGAAGCCCTTAGGTATTGTTCCACATTCTTTAAGAAGAAACACAAGAATTTTAACCTACGAAAAAACATTCCACAAATCAATCAAGAGAAATTAAATCTAATTTTAACTAACTCAAACGTGACAAGTTAGAGGTAGAATAGTTACCTGTCACTATTCTACCTCTTCCATCTTTGCAAACCTAAAACTATACTAGAAGTGGCTGCAAAGGGTGATGTGTGATGTAGTCATAATCATGGTTTTGTCTGTGACACGTTTCGTGTGCTCTGCCTACCCCATTTGGGAACACAGGCGTGATTGTATTTTGTATGTATGTATGTCTGAGATTAATCAGTCGTTATTTTTAATTGCTAGTGCAATTAATCGTTAATTGTTATCCCATTACATTTTTCCCATTACTGTTCACACATGCTTACTAGTCCTACATTTCAAAATAATTTGTGGCCCTTCATTAGAGTGACAGCACATACCATACAACACTGCCATACATAAATGTCACACCTGTTTCCCGAAGGGGGAGGCGTATCACACAAAACAAACATACATACGCCTGTATTCCCAAATAGGGTTGGTAGGGCACATATTTCATGTTTCTACAAACAAAACCAATTTGCCAAAAAACCCATTTACGTTTCTGGGACCCTTTTAGTAATTTCAGCCGTAAGAGTTATGAAGTGATGTGCCGGATTGTTGAAAATGTATATCCACTGATAAAGATCCTTATTTTTTTATTCAACTGTTATAGTTTTTCATTGTTATAAATGTGATGTTATCAGTTGCTATAATATTCATCTCACTATAATTATAAAAAAAGATTTATGCTTTACTTATTACATTGTATAAAAGTGATATCATAACTTGCTATAATAATGATTCTTTCACCTGTGTAGTATTGGTAGGGTACCTTTCTGTGATAAACATTTGCAATAACAAGGAGCCAAATATTAGATGGAATTTTATAGTTATTTAAATTCCACCTAATCACCTGGAAAAGATCCATAAAGATCTGTGTGAAAAGTAACAGGTACAGATATCAGAAACATCACTAGTTATGAACCTCAGAAGGTGAAACCTTTAAAATGAGAGATATTCTTAAAGTTAAACAAATACTAAAAAGTGTGTTATAGCTTAATTAAACAGATAAGTTACAGTTTTGTTTTCGTAAAGGGGCAATTACACCGAGTCATTTACCCAATATGGTTGTCGCATTTTGTGTGCTTTGCCAACCCAAGTGGGAATACAGGCGTGACATTTATGTAACTAATAATGCAGCAATATCATACCCCATGGCATCTGCATTTCTAGAACCATCAACCCAGTGGACTGACAGAAAAACCCAACCAAACTAATGTCCAACTTACAAACATATAACTGATTAGGGTTTTTCCACATATGCACTCCCCAAAATCTAACTCTGCAAGATTTTAAGTAGTAGGGGTTAGTTAGTGCATCATTTTTTGCATGGAAAAGTGATTCATAAACTTTTCTCAACTAATTAAAATCTTCCCACATTAATGCTGGGAACTGTACCAGGATTCACTATCTCATACATAATCATATCTAGTTAGTACAACACTTGTCAGTTGAGTACATACTTTTATTGTAATAATTATATTTACAGTGTTCTTTACAAAATGTATACTAGGCATATGGCATAACCATATACTTTTCTTTGGCATACATACTGACATATCAGTGTTAAGTCTCACTATCCATTTGAACTGTAGGAGTATTATTTTCATTCAACTGGCACACTTCCGCACATCAACCTGACTTGGTTGATGCTTGTTTGATATTTGCCATTAGCATATTTTGGGATTTTTTTATATAAAGAAGTAATTCAGGCCTGTCTAAATAAATTTATTTAATTTTGAATTGATTGATAACCCTGGTATGCTCCAGTACAAAGGCAGGCACAGGTAAGGGGGTGGGTTTTCGAAACAAAACCTTTTTTAACAAATCTTGTTATTACACACTAATAGGTTCCAACTATTGTCATAGACTGGATAGTCATTAAAGTCTTGTGCATATTTTGTTATTAGTCATATCATAAATATTTCTCTTAATGAATTCTTAGTTATAAATTACCACTAATGAGGCCATTATCTCATTACCAACAAAATGAAGAAATTACTCATTCAATTTAGAAAAAAATCAATAATGACAAAAAAAGGCCAAATCAGCCGTTGAAAAATACCACAAAACACCATGACCCTGTCAAGTAACAAGACTATACTGTAGACCGATAGGTACTTAAAAGATGGTAAACAATCTTGATGTGTCTTTTTATTTAAACATACACTTTATAAATCAAAATCTTCACATTTTACAATTTAGGTATGAAAAAAACATTTACTTTCGTAATTGAATTGTATAGTGTAACGATTTTCATTTTTAGAGTGTGTATTTCAATAAAAAGACATGTCAAGATTGTTTACCATCTTTTAAGTACCTATCGGTCTAAAGTGTAGCAGCAGAGTTTTTACATCTTTATTGAAATGCTGTATGGTCAGAAGGCTATACTATACACAGTATTTGCAGCAAACATTTCCCTTGATTTGTAATTTTAAGAATATTTGGAAATTAATTAGGAAAAAAAAACATTGGGAGTCCAAAAACATGACAATTATTATGAAAAGCAATAATAGTTGCTTCAAGCACAAGTTTTATGATAGCAACCACTCACTGAGATCTTTGATAATCCTTAATCAGTGTAAACGCGATGTAAGTAGATATAATTATCTTTGTGTAAATTTATCAATAACAGCACAATGACATCTGTTAACAGACAAGACAAAAAGGTTGAAGATGTCAGGTATACAAAATAAACACAAATACACAACGGCACGCGAGCGCGGGCGAGCTGGCCGCGGGCGCTGCCCGGCTGCTGCTCGTCGCCTGCTGCCCCGTGCATTGTCAAGCACGCATGGCTACCGCGAAGGCCTAGGGCAGGGACCCGAATCTACTTATTCTGCCCAACTATAGCTGCATAACGCGTAGTAAATATGAAAATTCTCAAGAAAAAAGCTGTTCCATAGTATTGCCTGAAGCACGAGCTGATAAATCGCTCGAATACTGCGAAATATTAACCTTCATACATCTGCCGACAGTCAAAATAATCCTTTGGAATGCGACATCGGACGACTTCACAGATTGAAAAACTTACCTCAGTAAAATTTAGGCATTAAATTGCTGTAATCTGCAACAATTTATCACGAAATTCGAGCAATTTTCACGATAAATAAGGACTGAAAACAGAAAAAGAGCCTACCTCACCGTTCGGTGTCAATTGAACCAGTGTTGCTAGCGTTAAAAAATGTCAAAGCAACACATTGCCAGTTTTAATTTCAGTATTACAAAGCGCAAAAAGTTTTTAGTATATTTAAATAAAAACTATTTTTATAAGTTCCCTTACTTATAAATCGAGACAGACAGAACTGATTTCGACGATTTAGGGTTCAACATGATTTTTTTGGAAACATTTCTGAGCAGTCATTAACTGTCATTTAACAAATTTTTATTATTAATATTCATATACATGTTATTTACCTCAAATATTTAAAAAAAACTAAAAAGAACGGACTATAAATATACTTAATATTAAAAATAATTAAATTTACCCTAAACATTGTTTAGTTTTGGAATAAGCCACTCTTACCCGATTTTGTTATAAGAAAAGTTAATTTACTCGTGAGTCTAAAAAAGTGACTTATTCCAAAAATAAAATTGTTTTCTCGTTTGGTTGAAATACTGATTACTCGAGTTTATAGAAAAAAATGTGGCGATTTATTTGCATTACAAAATATTCTAAAGATAGTATTTATAGTTTGACGTCGATTCGTATAAACATGAAACGATTTAGATTAATTAGTTGAAATTTTTACGAATACCAAAACAATCGTAATTTTTTAAAGTTTTTGTTGATGTGCTAAAAATCTTAGTAGTAATTAAAGAAATAAAACTATGTATACAAAACACACATTCAAACCATATTAAATTAAATGTTTATCGGCATTTATTACAAATGGTCATTGTTGTACGTGTACCGGGAAATTTGGTTCGTTTCTTTATGGTTTCTTCCAAGTTTCTTCAGATGAGCAAAAAAATCCTTTCTTTAAAGTATTTTAAAACGATTTGGTATAGAAATCGATCGTTTTCGACAATTTCCGAACTGAACATCCGTGAAAAGGCGGTAACCAATTTTTCATGTTGGTAGCATTTATTGATTCGCTTGAGACTAGTGCTATCTTACTTACTCTAATGCTGTTTGCTAATGCTATCTTGGTCGATGACACACAAGATGCCATTGACCTGTCGATAACAGTTATTTTTGCTGCCTTCTGATTGGCTGAGTGAGTGGTGGGGATGGATGTTTGCAAAAAAAAAGCGCGTCTCTTTGGCTAGTACCAACATTCAGAATCATTTCGCGCCGACTCATCACGCACTCCGCTTCTTTCTTCTGCATTTGGCATTCGGTATTGAAGGTCGTGTCGGACCTTAGTTTTAGTTTATCATTAATTTAGAAAAGCAAGTTCTAGCCATGGCTAATAACGATAATTTTGCACAAGATGTGACCGATAATCAATTAAACGGCAATGCAGAGAATGGTGGTGGTGACACTCAACAAGATAACGGTAGCGAAGCCCCTGGACGCGATGACGACAGGTATATTGATTTTTCTTTTACACCGGCTAAACTTCTTATTTTTGGTGTTTGACAAAAACACTTCTACTTTTTATATTTACGTAGCAGCGGATTAACCATGTAATAAATTTTGCTTTGTAATTGTAACATTCCTTTCAGTAACTTTTGCTTGCCTCAATGGCGGCGGTCCCGGCTTCATCCGAATCCATTGTAATCCTCGAGATATTTTCAAAATTTTACGTTTTTATCTTTGCAGTGCATTCTTCGCGATGTAAATTTAATCCTAGATGTTATAGTTTTCATCGGAATTAAGTTTCAGGCTACTTTAAACAGTAAGTCCATTATCTCGTTGAAGGCGCGTGAGTAAAATGGCGTCGTATTTGCGCGTCGCTTGCGCCCGGCGCCGGGTCATTGTTATCGATTCGTCCATCAGCCATGAGGCGATGTCGATGTTATTGCATTAGCGGTTGGTTCGAGTAGCTCGTCGAGAAGTTAAGTTTCGCGAAGCGGTCGTGTGCTTGCAAGATTTTAAATCGGTGTTAGGTCGGGCGCCGGCGGCGGGCCGGCTGGCGTCCGCGGTCAGTTTGGGGCGCGACTAACGCTCTGTCTCTCTGCAGGTGTGAGCCTGCGCCGCTGCCGCAGCCGCCGCCGAGGACTCGATGGTATAGTTATGCTGCTGGGCTCACACTAAAAGTACCACACGACCAAACTGACTAGATTGATTTGGCCACTTAACTTTGGGCCTCGTTCTTGCCAATTTCAAATCTTGCGATATCACTGTAACATTCTTGTTTCATTTTTTTGTTGTCATATTCTATAATGTAAAATTTCCAGATCTATTTTTATTAACTTACAGGTTGACATTTGATTTGCTGCAGTGCTTGGGAGTTTGTTTTTTGAACAAAAATAGTAGCTGTAAAGTACTGTAAACAAGTACTGCATAGTGTTAATGCTAAATTGTAATATTAAGTCAGTTTCTGAATCGAGACAGTCTTAGTTTGTTTATTTGTTGTTTTTTAATGTTTACTTTTCATGTTTACAGAAAACTCTTTGTCGGAGGCCTAAGCTGGGAAACCACTGACAGTAAGTGTCACTTGTTTGTTTTTTATAAATTTTTTATGATTATTTTAATCCTAAATGATGATTTAATTCAGTTCTGCTTCTGATATTTTTGAAGAAAGCTTTTACCCACACTCCTGAGTTAACTAAATTAAAATAAGGTTATTTTTTAAACTTACAACAGAAATTAATGTAGTATGTTGCTTTCAGAGGAACTACGTGATCACTTCAGTGCATATGGCGAGATTGAGAGTATTAATGTCAAGACTGACCCCAACACCGGCCGATCAAGAGGCTTTGCCTTCATTGTGTTCAAAGCCCCAGACTCAATCGACAAGGTTATGGCCGCTGGCGACCATACAATTAACAACAAGAAAGTAGACCCCAAAAAGGCTAAAGCACGTCATGGAAAAATATTTGTTGGAGGACTCAGCAGTGAAATTTCTGATGATGAGATCAAAAACTTCTTCAGTAATTTTGGAAATGTAAGTTTGACATTTGTTTATACTTTTTACTTTCTAAAACTGTTTTCATGATGACAATTCCGGAATTGGTGAGATTTCAAAATTTCTTGATTAGTAGTGAAGATAAAACCGGGCCACTGATAAAATAATCTATCTGCTTGAAAAGTTTTTATACTATGAAGCCATCTCTTATAAATTTTATTTTGTATTCAGATCATCGAAGTTGAGATGCCCTTCGACAAAACTAAGAACCAGAGGAAAGGATTCTGTTTTATCACATTTGAATCTGAACAAGTTGTCAATGAACTCCTCAAGACACCTAAACAGACCATCGCTGGAAAGGAGGTGAGTGCTAAAAAACATACACTATTTCAAAGAATTTTTAACACATAAATGGTAAATTATGTTATACAAATGATTATTTGACTAATTGTCTAATTTGTTTTGTGATTTGTTAGTAATTTGTCCAATCATGTGGATCAATGCAAGTTTTTAATTATGAAATGTGTTTGCATTGACCTTTTAATTTAAATATTTTGATTCACATGTACAATTTAATTTAAGGACCAATCATTGACATACTTCTTTGGCCCTGCTAGTTTCTATTTACTTTGCTGGGGTCCAATTTAAATTCTGTTCTTGCTAATAAAATAAAATCAAGCAGTCTGTTGTGTTTGATTAATCCAGCTAGAATAAAAATCCTTACCAGCCGATTAGCCCATTTGTCACAGTTTATTGATGTTTTTGTGTTTGTGCAGGTGGACGTGAAAAGAGCCACGCCCAAGCCAGACGGCCCCGGGGGCATGACGGGGCGCGGGGGACGCGGCGGCCGCGGGGGCCGTGGGGGCCGGGGCGGCCGCGGCGGCTACGGCGGCCAGGGCGCCTGGGGCAACCAGGGCTACGGCGGCTACGGATACGGCCAGGGCGGCTACGGCGGCGGCTACGACAGCTACGGCTACGGCGGCTACGGCTACGATGGCTACGGTGGCTACGGCGGTTACGATTACTCCGGATACCCCAATTACGGTAAACGCGGCAAGCAGAACTAGATTCGTAGCGACCCACCGCTAGCCTGCTCACCGACACATTACCTCGACTGATGTTACCTGATCCTTAGGATGTAAATGTAGAGTAAGGCGGCGGCCCCGCCCCGCGCTAGGTTAACGCTGCACAAGGGCGACCCTCCGTCCTCGAGATGCCTATTTACCTTAATGATGTATATCTTACATTTGATTCGAAGCGATCGACATCACTTTAACTTTAGCTATATATGTTAGTGTGTAGAAAATATTTATTTTTCTATTATAACTATTTACTTTAATATTCTATCGAGATAATGTGTAGTGAATGTTGTTGGGGTGACAGTATATATCTGAATATAACCATGGGTTAATCCAATCTTTTGAGTAATTAGGAATTCATCATTTCATATAACTTGTTTGCATTCATTTAATTTTGCATATCTGTTTAGTTGGAGGATAATGTTAGCATCACTGTTGGCACACTGTCTCCGTGTATACTGTCCGCGCGTAGTTGTGTGAGGCTGGTAGCTGTAGCAAGGCCCGTGGAGCTCACTTTGTCATCGTTTCAGCTTCACTGGGTGTATATCTGTACATATGTTACCTGCCTTATGTTTTATAAGTTTTATTTGTAATACCACTTTTGACATATGTAGCAATGTCGCTCGAGTTTTTATTTCTTTTGGTATTTCGTTTTACCTATTAACACTCTCGCCACATGCTACATTTGGGAATTGGGGTAATATATGGAGAGACATTGTGAAAGTGATAAAGATATGATGAAGCTTTTGAATAAAGCACTGTTACGAAAATTCTCAATGTGTTTCCATATATCACCCCAGTCCACTCCCCGCCGCCGCGCGCGGCACCCCGCTAACCTCATCATCTCACTAACACTGCACCTCGGGCCATGGATGGGGTTATCTATGTCTGTTCACACTATTGTACTTATTCTATTATTACGACTATTATAAAATTATTCGAACATCAAGAATGACAATCTGTAGAAAGATTGTGTAGTTTTAGTAAGGAATAGCTGGAATGAATGGTGACTGAGTGATCGTGGTGCGAGTGTACCGTAGATAGGCTGGGCTGGCGGCACTAACGGGCTTGTGTTGGGCAGACTACGGCGGCTACGGCGGGTACGAGGGCGGCTACGGCGCGCGCGCGGCGCCCCGCGGGAAAGGTACCTACTGCCGTCCTCACCCGCACCCACTACGATATTAGTTGCATTTTCATCTGCACCAAACGTTTTGTATCGTCTCTGATGTCACGATCCGGTGGCACACTGGTCTTCGATTCTGCTCTGATTCTGAGACAGAACCATGCTGAGCAAAACGTTTCGTTACTGTTTGTGTTTGTAGTTCGTCTTTGTTCGTCATGCTTCCATAAAACGTAATGTAATATGGACTCGTTTCTTCCTCGAGTTGAGAAGTGCCGTCTCTAACCCTAGTCTAGCTAGTTAGTATGAAGTGCATTCATGACTGTTAGGTAGTTAGCTTTTGCATGGCCTCTCATACCACTAAACCCGCCTTAGTGATGAATGCACAGGAAGCTTGTCGTTGTTTCTTGAACTTCTTAGTAACACTTAGCCAGATTGCACGTTGTTCGATTTTAGGATAAATTACTAAAGTAGAATTAGTGACAAAACTTAAGAGCTCGAACAGATGCGGTATTAAAGTCCTCGGGACAGAGTGCGCCAACAGTGGTGCGAGCGACATGTGCGCGAGCTTTTGTGTGGCGCGGCGCCTCGCCCCGCCTCGCGAGCAGAGTGGTGTGTTATGTCAAGTGCAGATGGTGGTGTTACAGCCGGCTACCAGGGCGGCAAGCAGCGCGGCGGCGGGCGCGCCAACCAGAGGCACCAGCCCTACTGAACCGCGCCCCGGCCCCAAGTACCTGCCGATAGTCATCTCTCAGTCCAATAGTAAGGTGAGCCCCTGTTCTACTCTGCAACCTGCTGCATTTTTCTTAGTGCTCAACCCTGTAGCCATTTCGCCCCTTTGGCAGATTAAATGTAACATAAGTTATGGTCATCGATGCGCGGTGCGTAGGCCGCGTCTGGCGGGCGGAGAGTGATTTGGTGTGTTGGTTGTTTCAGGTTAAGCTACCGGTCATGAGTGCCCCCCGCGCCATCTCGCTTCGCTGCGCTGGGGGCACGTCATTCCATTCCACATTATTATTATAAGAAAATAATCTTTTTAAGAAGATTTTTTAAGGATAAAAATATTGTCTTACGTGTAATATGTGCCGCGCCCGGTCGGCCGTTGCATACTTATTATAATATAGAATGGATTATAGATTCACTTGAGTATTATTGCTGATTAGATTCAATTTTTTGATTAAATTGTTTTCCTTATCGATGTCCAAAGCAACAGCTTCTGGCCCGGGCTGGGCCGCTCGCGAGCGTGAGTGCGTGTGGGGCGCCGCCTAGGCCGCCCAAGGTGACTGTTGATGAATGGGATCTCATAGCAGAAATGTTGTACTTTTGTATGTTTAATTTTGGTAATCTTACAAGGAATCAAAATCGTGTATTTTATACTAACTTAGATGTTTCTTCCATTGAGTAGGAATGAAATGAAGTTCTTTAGACTAAGTATCGGACATGAACAAACTGGAGATATACGATTGTGTATGTCGAAATAAAACGAATGTGTAAATAAACAACTGACTTTTAGTCTTGTCTTTGTGAAGTGAATACGAACCCGTTGGCTTTGTCACAGGAGGTAGTAGTCTGGCTTAGTTATTTTACCAGAGTTTTGCTGCCATTTGTATTAGGCTCGATGGCAAACTGACGATAAAGTGCTAAATGAGAATAACTACTATCATAAAGGTCTTTTGATTCTTCAAAGCTAAGTGGCACTTAAAAGATTGCAGTGCCAATATTTGTACCTAATACAGTTTTCATGTTCATTTGAAGAAGCGAAATACTTCTAATACGCCGGTATCTTCGCATTTCAATATAAATTAGAGTTGCTAGTGTAAGCAAGTCATTCTTAACCAAGGTACAACATCCGTAAGCGCTATGTGTTGCAAACTCGTCGTGTTTTTGGTGCTCCTAGGAGTGGCGAGCTATGCTGCGGAGAAGTAAGTACTGTTTGTATTACAAAATGAAACCTTCAAATTAAGTCCAATAGTAGGAGTAAATGTCGCGTACCTAAAAAACTGTCTGTCCTATCAATTGGAAGTAAATTGGTATAATAGAGATGTTTCATCTGGTTCTCTATCGTTTGCCCGAAAGTCGCAATAATTTCACATGCCCGAATTTCATTTGCCATAATTTTATTTTCCATAACGCATTATAATATTGCCATAATAACCATTTGCCATAACTTTTAGGTGCCATAACGATACGTTTGCCATACATCTCGTTTTCCCTAATTTTAAATGTTCTAAAATTACATGCAATAAACTTCAAATGTCATGATGATTAAATACACTATACTAATATTACTAATACAATATTTCGAAGATAATTGTATTGTATGACTCTTTATTGTACATAAAACATAATACAGGATAACAGTTTTATGGACAAAGGCGAACTTATCTCCGAGGGGATCTCTGCCAGTTAACCTTCGGGCGATTGACAGAACAAAGGGAAACGAGATAATGATATTACTAGATAGTATTGGACATTTGGTGTAGTAAATATGCCAAGAGCCTTGGCCGATGAGTATATTCCTTACCAAAATTATACAAGTTAATCCTCATACGCTACTGTGCAGTCGGGTATTCATGAAAAGTTTATTTTTGATCGTATAGTATAGTCCGTAGTGAAGTAGATGAGCTATTGCCAAGTTATTGCACGATTGAAACAGACAGGCGCTTATTTTTGAATGTATAGCGACCTCAGCGCCATCTAGCATCTAGTAGGGCAATCAAATCATACACTATTACAAGTATCCTGTCTAGTCTTCAAATAAATATTTTCTGATCGCGCTGTTTCTGATATGTTTAGAGTTTTTAATAAGTCATGATCAAAAAAATTTTGTTTGCAAAAGTGACAAGACTAAATCTAAAATACTCAACATACCTACAATGACAATGGACAAAGAAAATTGTTACAATGACTATACAAACGATTGGAGATAGGCCACCCTTGACCTACGGTGTCCGGTGCAGCAATCTTAAGATTTCACGACGCGCGTCGTGGATTCGCACGGCTAAAATCGTATCGTGTTCCGACACGACACCGCGTCCTTAACGTCTACGGCGCCGTTACGTGGACATTGTGGCCATGCCCTTAGTTTTAGATTTTCCAATTTATTTAGGCAGTAAGTATTCGGTATTGTGGGAAAGTCTCCAATAGAGAAATCTCTCCAGGTAGTTGTTAACTTCTTAGACCGAAGTCCACAGAGAGAAAGTTGGCAGTTGTATTTATGCAACCGATCATGGAAACTTCGTTATTGCATTTACCCTTCAGTTTCCATCCAAAACCCTACTGACGCCCCAGCGTTTGCAGCGACATCCCCGCGCTCTGCAAGTCTGCGTCGGTGACGACGGTGTCGTGCGTCGGCGCCGACACGACCGGCGACGCGCTGCTGGCGCACCCGGACGACTGCCGGCTCTTCTACTACTGCGTGGACGAGGCCGAAGCCCCCGTCTGCCGCCAGTGCCCCGCCGGCCTGCACTTCAGCCCCGACACGCACGTCTGCGACCAGCCCGACCATGCCGGCTGCCTCGCCACTTCCTAAGCTCGTTACAACAGACTCGTCACTCTAGGTAGTCTTCCACCAGGCTCCTATTTTCAGCCTATTCGGGTATTTGACGAGAGCGAGAGGATAAGTCTCTACAGTGTGGAGACATCCTGGTGTGACCACTGATGATATACTTAAGAACAACTAATGCGACCACCCGGACAACCAGAGCTCTATTCTTATGATTACTTGGGCATCCTGAGATGACCTGCCTGACCTGCGTCTACCATTTTTTTGATGAACCTTTTACTTCGACGCGTGGTAAATGTTCAGTGGTTCATAGACGGTTGAATATTAGTTTGGAAAGCAGGATATCACACTGGATAAATAAGTTACCTAGGCTAAATGTAAGTTCTGTTTTTTAATTATATTCGTTGCATTCTTCACAATTTTGTTTCATTGACCACGGCAAAGTAATGCTCTAGGCATTGACAAAATTCCGAATATTCCTACAGTCGAGTTCTATGAGCATAATTGAGGGTTCAAAAATATCTGTACACCTTTATGACATTGACAATAAGGTGCAAAAGTTTATATATTTGGCATTTGTCTGCTCATATACATATTTTCATCACACTTGCTCGTCAATGGTGTTATTACAAGAGCGTATCCTTTAGTACAAAGGCCTAAATTGTAACCGCGGGAGTTATCATTACATCCTATGGGAGGTAAAGTTTAGTTTTATAATTTTAAACAAAAAAAAACCGACTTCAAATTGGCTTTTATCCTGAAAGGAAACTTCTGTTTATGTGCATAATATTTACCAA
>BHDV01017866.1:61166-111640 GCA_005406045.1 Adoxophyes honmai | reverse complement strand
CCTCCGCCTGCGGCGTCGGGCTTCTAACAGCCTCTCGTTAATAATGTTCCATTTCCTCCCCTAGATACTCAATGTACTATTATGAACTCGACTGTGCTAGGCAGCAAAAAAAAATGCTTTTAACCAATTGTCCTTCTCCGTTATCTCTAGCTTGCATGTGTTCCAAATTTCAAGTCAATCGGAACTTCCTTTGAAGAGTTCCCTGCTGAGGAGACTTCTACTATAATAATAACTTATAGATTGTAAAAACAGTTCAGCATAGGTAGATAATGAAATCCTTTCCTATTATACAAAACCACGTACAGTTTATTGAGCAGCACGAATACAAGTTTGAATGTGGCGAACAGTACAACACAGCAAGGAATAGAGTCGCCTCGGCAAAGGACAATGTGGCCGTCAGCAGGGCTGCGCGCGGCCCGTGGCGTGCAGCACGTCCAGCGCGTTGCACAGGCCGCGGTAGTTGATCTGCGAGAAAGTAACTAGGCGTTAGCGTTGGTACCTATACATATAATATGTGGATTAGACACAGCCTGTCCTGCTAAGCCTTGTAGGCTTAGGACAGTAATATGTCCGAGTCGTTTCGCGCGCGGGATAGACTACCTGCTGTCACTTGCTGACGTGCCTAGTTAGACAGAAACAGGTATGTCTATCTCGCGCGCATCTCTACTTATCGTGCGAAGCCAACTGATTCTAAATTGCTAATTCTATAGCGTCCAATAATATATACAGAGAGACAGAATTCCCAGTCTTTTATATGTCTTTAGAGGTCTTTTGCCACTGAGTAATTTCAGTTGCAAGCGGCAAGAACACTTTTTCACACTACTTATATTGAATTATTGACGCAAACTATCTACTGGTATATGCGGTGAATGCAAAATTGAGAAAACTACGGTACCTAGGCGGCCGCATTCAGCACGGTAGATACAGCCAGACTTTTAATGACGTTGATGACGATTATAGTAGAAGTTCTACTACTCGGCGATAGATGCCGCCAGGTGTCACTACACTAGGATGAATGAAGTAAAACTCGACGCACCTCGTTGCCGCAGCCGCGGCGGTAGCCGAACGCCTTGTAGACGAGGTCGCGCTCGCGCGCCGTCACCAGCGCCAGCAGCCCGCGCTGGTACAGCGCGCGCTCGCACCACACGCGGGGGATCGTGCCGCAGTTCTCGACGATAGGTGCTGCTTGTGGTCACTACTCAAGGGGGAATGAGGTAAATCTCTGTGGCACACCTCGTTGCCGCAGCCGCGGCGGTAGCCGAACGCCTTGTAGACGAGGTCGCGCTCGCGCGCCGACACCAGCGCCAGCAGCCCGCGCTGGCACAGCGCGCGCTCGCACGACACGCGCGGGATCGTGCCGCAGTTCTCCTTGTCCATGTCCTGCGGACGAGAATTGATACTTCGGTACAACGCTACCACTAATATGTTCTATTCAAAGCAAAGTGAAATCTTAAAAAAACGAGTATTTTTAAGAAGAAAATTTTACTACAATAGATCAGCGTTTCGAAGATGCGCGGCAATGTAACTACTTCACAATAATATTTTAATACACAATAATGTTTTTTCGCTTAATACTTTTATTATAGTTGTTAGAAGCGGATTTCCTCAGAGCCGATACATACACTTATAAATTACAGCTAATCGTCAGATAGAATTTAAGGGAAAGCGGTTAAAAACTAAAAGCTTTGTGGGAAAAGATTCCAATAGTATCCAGTCAATAGTCAAATCTTTCTCCAGGCAATTGTTATGCCTGGGAACCGAAGTTCACAGAGAGAAAGAGAAAGTTGGAAATTCGTTGACGCGATGTAGGATTGTTTAGTTCGGTTAATCAATGATAGATGGCATTAGGTCGCTACAGCTAAAATCAAGGCTGGCCAATAAATTTTCCAGGTGGGCAAAATTTTTAAAACTGTGGCGACGGCGGCCCACAACGATTTTTCATAACCACCAATCAGATAAAAGCGCTGCCACCGCGCGCAGTCAGCTTGCCGGCCAAATGTGCTGGGCGGGCCAATTCAAATGTCTTGGCGGGCCTGGGTTTAGCCACCCTTGGCTTAAACTCTAACCTTGAACACTTCGAGGATGTTCGACAGCTGGTCCGGGAACTTGGACAGTTTCGTGAGCGCCATGGAGACGATGTTCCGCTCCTCGAAGTTGAGGTAGTTGAGCGGCGAGTCGATGGTGGGCACGTGCGGCACCGGCTCCAGCAGCGGCGCGCGCTCCAGCCCGCCCTGCGTCAGCGACTCGCCCACCGTGTCGCTGAAGCGCTGGTACTCCACGTAGCGCCGCCGCCCGGGCGCCGCGAACCTGTCGAGTCACATCACTTTCGGAAGCAGTACCCCAAGTCCAGGGCCGGTTTTAACTCAACCAGCGCCCTGTAGGCTTAGCACGACAACCCGCTCTAGTCACGTCGCTTCTGGCATAGTCTACCTGTCATTTACTAACGTCTCAAGTTAGATAGTGACAGGTACAGTCTATCTCGCGCGTATCTCTACTCGCGCCGTGTCGTGCTAAGACTGCAGTACCGCCCGCTGTAGTAGTGACCGCCCAGGGTGCTGAGCGAAAGGGGCGCCACATGAACCTCTTTATAGCCTAGCCTAGAAGCTTTACTGTGAAGGGAAAGTATTGGCAAGTACTTGCATACACAAAATAAGCAGTTATTATTACAACTTGGTTATGCTGGTATCCCTTGAATCTAGTCTCTAAATTTGAGTCATTCGATTTTTGACCATGTTTAGATGCTAGCTCCTCATGAAGAACTATGGAATCCTTGTGTTAACAAAGTCTGAGTAGGTAGATTGTAACTCACACTTCCATGAGCGTGTCCATCTCGAGCGGCGAGAGCGAGAGGCCGGCGGAGGCGAGCCCGCGATAGAAGTCCGCGCGCGGGATCACCAGCTCGCGGTTCTTGTCAAACTGCCGCAGGAAGTCCATCGGCCGCAGCCCTTCGCGGACCATCTGCGACCGGACCAGAAAAATATATTATCAAAAACCACTTTCTGCCAAGTTTCTTGCGGCGCATTTTTTTTGCCAGTGATGGTCTTTCCGAAGCGCTGGTAGACTCGCAAATGAAGCGTAAAAGTATGAGTAGGAGCCTGTTTGCATGAGAAAAAAATTTTTGGAAATGATCAGGGCTGGGGACACAGGTTATTATCATAGCTACGTTGGGGTAGTACCGGAGTGTAGAACTAGCTATCTATTCATGGGCGAATCTAAGAATTTGCTTAGGCCGGTGTGCCCCTTTTTCACTTAGGTCAGTATTTGAAGAATGACCATGACGTCTAATGTATTTTTCTAACTAGCTAATATTTTCATTTATCCAGGTAGGTTACCAATGAACAAATTACGATTTAACGTTGATATGATTCTCTGCGAGATTTCGCATTTGACGAAATAAATCCGTACTTGCGATTTTGCAGAAATACAGAGGTTGAGCTAAAAGTTCCTAAGTACTCTCAAAATACTACTTTGATAGGACCAGCTTTGTATGTTAGTATGTTAATCAAACTTTGCGAGTCTGGATGGAGACTGAGGATCAACTAATTAACCTACCACCTGCTTCTGTAGTAAATAGTTCACTTTGAGTGCATTTTCTTACACATAGGATACACACGGCGTTCTCACACACCAGAGACAGATCTGCCCACCCACCTTGCCCTTGATCTTGGCCAGTATCTGCACGATGTCGGTCTCGAGCGGGTCGTGGGCGCGGCGGCGCGCGCGCGGCGCGGGCGCGGGCGGCGCGATGGTGGCGCTCTCCGGCTCGCGCGCCTCCAGCTCGTCCAGCAGACGTGTGTAACTGAATCTGTTGGGACATCATTGTTGCACAAATTAAAATCACGACACTATTTACACTATACACATTATTTAAATATCCATTTATGCTAAGCTATGAACAAAACACAATACCTACCCCCTACAGAGTCACGCGAGAAGTTTTGCCGAGAAGTTGCGCGAGAAGCGAGAAGGCATCTACACTCATGCGACAACTGCAGCTCGCAACTGTTCGCCTGAGAATCCCTTTGAAATTGAAATACCGACACCGATCGGAGAGGCGAGCGCGAGAACGAGACGGCAAGAGAGTGATCACATTCACGCTTCTGAGGTGTTCACGGGCGTTCGCAGTGTGAGTCTGTAGGGGGTGCAACAATCCGTTAGCGAGCCAATGCACAAGAGACCACCATGCGTGAAATCTGTCAGCTTCGGTTCCAGCGCTGCCGGAAACCGGAAGCCATCAAATCTCCTTTTTTTTACCTTAAACTAAACGTAATGTACTGTTGCATTTGCAACCTATGAAAATTAGGAAAAAAAGAAGACCAAACTGTTGCCAAACTCGAGCGAATAAAATAAATCCCACCAACCTTCAGGCTCCAGCACTAGTCCAGCAAGCAGTTCCTTGGAGTTTGCAGTTATTTAAAGTTCAGGAGCTACGAGCTCAACACAATCGCACAACACGGCTGTCCTTTCTTGACGAAAAGACTGAGAAGGAGTCTTCCGGAAACTCACACGAGGCTCACAATGACGGACGTCTACCCTAATTTGGCAAGAATTGAAGTTGTACATGTAAATTTAAAAATCATAGCAGTCGTCCAGGTAGCGCGTCTCCAGCGCGCGCACCTGCTCCGCCGTGGGCAGCACGCCCAGCCGCGCCAGCACGCGGCGCAGCTGCCCGCGCGACACGTGCCCGCTGTGTCTGTGTGCACGGACCCTAACAGCCACCAACCCGCAGTCGTCCAGGTAGCGCGTCTCCAGCGCGCGCACCTGCTCCGCCGTGGGCAGCACGCCCAGCCGCGCCAGCACGCGGCGCAGCTGCCCGCGTGACACGTGACCATTGTTATGTCTGCGAAATTACACATCTTTGAGACATACATTTGAAGAAGGGAACAAAACGACAATTCAGCAATCCCTATCCACAATATTTAAGGTTACTTTATCTTGAAGTCGCATAGTTTTGGGATGTCCTGAGGAACTGCGGAACATACGGCGCTGAACGTTCGGTTGAATACGTTGGCAATGCTTTTCAAGTCGCCTATGACATACCAGGGACGTCATAGACGGCTTGAAAAGCAATGCGAGCGTATTCAACCGAACGTTCTGTGCCGTACGTTCCGCAGATGTGTTGCCGTGTTGCGACACTTGCCACACCAACCACAACCACAAAACGCCGCACACGATTGACGCCATCGGCCGCCACACACTACAAACGTCGCAGCTCGCTTCTTGTGGCCCGCTCCGGCCACTAAACGACTGTCTGAACTATACAAGTGACTGTCGCGCTTCGTCTACTTTTGTAGCTGCGTCTAGCTTATTGTGGCGGCGTTTGTGGATGTGGACGGTGACTCTTGTGCGGCGACACTCTCGTAGGCCTTACTCGTCGTGGTCCCCGAAGGCAGGGCGCAGGTCGATGGAGCGCTCGCGGGTGGCGGCGCGCACGCGCAGCAGCGCCGCCTGCGCCAGGTCCAGCTCGGGCTCGCCGGGCCCGCCGCGCTCGGCCGCCGAGCCGCGCGCCGGCAGCGCCGCCACCGCCGCCGCCGCGCCCCCCGCTTGGGCCTCCGGATGCTTCTCCAGCTCTTTTATTGCGAACACTGGTGACGACAACTTTATTTACTGCATGAGTTTTCAGACGATAGGCTATCAACCTGTCACTATTATATCTGCCAATTAGAGAACATAAAAATATGCTAGAAGTCGCCACAACATGTCAAAGAGTCATGGTTTCGTCTATAAAGCCTTTCGCGAGCTCTGCCGACCCCGCTTGTCGTTGATTGTGTTGTGTTACCTATTTAGTTAGTTGGTTTACTATTACTACTGAAGGAAGATGGCAAATATTAATACAATAACATCCGGAATAAAAGCTCTTTCCGGTCTCAGAACACTTCGTAAAGCCGTACCCTGGTCGCAGTCGTCCTCGAAGGTGCGCCAGCAGACGCGCTGCGAGTCGTTGGGGTCCAGGTAGTGGCGCATGACGCAGATCACCTCGTCCGGGGACAGCACCACGCCCAGCCCCGTCGCGTCCAGCGCGCGCCGGAACTGCTGCGGCGCGATGCGCCCGCTGTTCAAGGGGTCGTAGTCCTGGGAGACGGATATTAACACCATATATCAACCATAAATTACTATGATAAGATTGATAAGAGTAGAAGTGGCTGCAGTGCCGGTTTTGCGTTCTGGGCGGTGAGATTTCTATGGCACCCCTCAACTAAGGGCGAAGGCTACAAAGGGATTCATGAGGAGCCCCTTTTACCCGGCGCCCTGGGCGGTTGCCCAACCGCGCCGCACCCTAACGCATGCAATAGGCAATAGATGACCTGGGGTCAGCAGGCGGAAGATTGTTATTGTACAGAAAAATACCGAGTTCATTCGTTTTGATCATCAAGCAGCACAAATGAATGTAACGTGTGTATAAAAAAAAACACCAAGAATCTGCACCAATTGATTCCTGACCCACCATAGAACCTATTCACAGTGAACGTCATAGTGACAACGCATTGCTTGACAAAGGAAATCTGTGTGACAACGTTCTGCGGTGGGTCAGGAAGCAGTTGGTTCGATAGTACATAGTAGGAGATCGGTTGGAAATTCGTTGACTAGCGCGTTTTGCTGCGCTACGTCTATAGGTCTAAACATTCTACGTATGCAACATACCATAATGACCACAATTATGGTTCAAGAACAGGTACAAACTCCAGCGGCGATTAAACCCTAAAGTAGTACAAATGTCTTACCCTGAAGAACTCGGAGACCCTGATGCTCCTCTGCTTGACGAACTCCTGCACGCGCAGCATTAGCTCGATCAGCTGGCGCGGCGGCGGCGGCTGGCGCAGCGCCGGGTGGAACACGTCGGACGCGCCCAGCGGCGCCGCCGACAGCCCCGCCTCCACCTCCGGCCGCGACAGCTTCGGCAGCGTCGTGTCGATAACCGCCGCCGGGTTCTGGTACTCCTGCGGGAGCCAACACGCGTGGGTTTAGCCCACACACTTTCAGAAAATGTTGATATGCCAACACTTGATATGCCAAAGTCACGGAGACTGGGCTAATCATCTTTTTCGTGTTGTGTTGTCCATGCCCCTGTCCCATGCCGTGTGATGTGTTAGGGTAAGGCATTTTTTAGGCGGTAGGCTAGCAACCTGTCACTGTTATACCTGCCAACTTAAACCTAAAACCTCAAAAATATGGTACAAATAATGTCGTGGAAAAACTTTAATAGAGATATCGCTCTCTAGGCAGATGTTATGTATGTCTGGGGACCGAAGTCCGCAGAGAGAATGTTGAAAATTGTATTTATGCAACTGTTCTTCGAAACTACGTTAGCGAGAAACTTTGAAACTTAATGACATTTTTGGTAGAAGTTCCACTATGCCATGATAGGTGACGCTAGAATTTGTGCATGTTTTTGGAATTAGAGAGAAAGAAATACATTTATTACATAGCGGCCACTGTGCCAACGATACGTTTACGTAAAAATATTTTTCACTTCTCATGCTCTTAAAGTGATTCTTTAGTCCCTATATAGCGGGCCTAAAACTCCTTTTTAAGCTCTAGGGGCTAAAGTAATTTTTTTTTAATTGGCCTTAGAAACCTCTTAAACAGCCAGTCACTGTGTTTGTGAACGTAGGATTATCGCCATTTTTATAGACGTAAAAATAACCTCAAAATGTCAATGAGGCTATTTCTACGTTTTTAAAAATGGCGGTAATTGTTACTCTGCCAAAAAAACTTTTAAAAGTGATTTAATTTCGCAAAACACGATTATTGATTACACATAATAATTTATTTCATTATAATAATTATTAACACATTTTATTATGCATAGTGTAATAATAATAAGCTTAAAAATAGTTTAAAGTTAAAATCTGTTGGCTAAATATGCAAGCATTCAAAGCGTCACTTTACAAAAAAAAAGTAAAAGAAAAGAAAAACCGCGTTTTTTTAAATTTTTCTTAGGTTAGATTAAAACATATTTGTACATGGAAAGCTTTGTTGTAATCAGTATTGTAATTTTTTATAGAACAGAAAGAACGTCGTTTTTTTCCTCGCATTCAAAGTGAAAAGTAGAGTGTTTAACGCGAGACTAAACAACCATAATGACACTCGAACTATAGCCACCCTCGCTATGCTCGGGTGTCTAAACATCTCGTGACATTATGGCTCGTTTTAGTCCCTTGTTGAACAATCTACTATTGTGTATTAGTTCTTGCTGTCTAAACACGCGGGCGCGTAACTAAGCCATAATAACGATAGCACAGAATAGATAATAGACGATAGTCTAAAACGGTGGGCGCTTACCACCCCGAGCCCCCGTATGCCCTCCTTCTTCACAGCCTCCACGGCTCTGATGAACTCCACGTAGTCTAGCGTGTACGAGTCCTTGATGAACCGGCGCACGAGCAGGTTGAAGTCCTCGGGCGACACCAGCACGCCGATGTAGTTGAGGATGCGTGCGAAGTGCGCGAACGTGATGCGCCCGTCGTTCTTCGCCACCTGAATGGAAGAAAGTTGGATGTTTATTGATCCTGGGGGGTGGGAGGGGTTTTTGATAGGGAATTTGATAGGGAACACGATTATACGGACGGGGCTTTCATGCTAGCCGTTCAGTGATGCCATTGGATATGAGATGGATGTATCTTAAAGCTAGGGCGCTTCAATCGTGGTGTACAGTAGAACTGTGACTTCTTTTACGAGGCGCAAGTGTGACATATTCAAGTTTGTTTTTAAATGTTACTTAATACAATTAAGGTTTAAAGTTAAAAGTGTGTCTTCTGTTTCTTAGAATTGGAGTAGGAAAAGGAACACAATACACGTAATTTTGACGATTCTTATGAATTTTTCGATGTGGCGGCAAAGGTTACCAGTTCATAGTCCTGGAAGTAGGGCTTGAGCGGGATCTCGCGCGCGGCGATGGTGGCCAGCAGGCAGCAGAGCCGGCGCAGCTGCCACTGGTCCAGCTTGTGGCACTCGGGCTCCGGCGGCGGTGGGCAGGCCTCCAGCAGGCAGTCCGCAGACGTCTTGTCGCGCCCGCCCGCATCTTGGGACAGCCAAAATAATCACAATTGTATGGTAGCTTTATATTGAAACGCATTTTTATTAAAAAAAAACAACAGTCAAATGGGGTTTTTATTCTTATTCCTGACATGAAGGTATACTAATTTGTTTGAAGAAAACCGCAAGTGAGACAAGGCGTGAGGCGTGCATGCACTATGGAACCTGAAATTTTATTTATTTTAAGGCCTTTTTTGTACTCCAACTTTCTATTAAATTAACTTATGACGGCCAAAAAATCGCTTTAATTATAAATTTACCCGTAAATCAAATCATCGAACAGGAATGTTAGTAACATATATGTTAGTAACATTTCCTTCTACGGAAACATCATTCACATCACTTCGTCGTCCTTTAACCTTCAGTAATGTCTGTGAATGTCAGCAACATCCACCTGTCAGAACCCAACGTCGCTCAGTTGTCAAGAATGCCACGCTTTACAAATTAATGAACCATTCCCGGCCGGTGGAAACTTTTAGGCTCTCAAAAGGGATTGGTGCTTTGAAATAGCCTTCTCTGATAAGTACAATCTCCGGCTGCCATTGACGTTGTTGTACTTACTGGACTTTAACACTCTGTTTAGGCAGTTAAAATGTAATAACACTAATAACATTGAGTCGTTCACCAAATGGGGTCCACGTACAGTGACGAACAGTTCGCAATTTAGACGTGTAATCAATGACTGATGTGACCGACTAGATGTTAGCTGTTGGATTAGTATTACACGACCAAGTTACAAACATAGGTAAGTGGCTCAATAATCCCGGTTCGCGATGGTACATGTTTCAAAGTTATTAGAACTATGAACATCGTCCTTACACTAGACTGTCCGCCGACTGCTGTCACCTAGTCAGGCCGTGAGAGTGTCGGTCACCGAATGCGGCCAACTACCATGTTCTTTACACTTTTGCGAACGACTTTCTATTACCGCTTTCTGGCATAACTTAGGGGTATGTTGAAATTAATTTAAATGGCGTCAAATGGAATTACAATTTCTACCTAAAATCCAGTGTCAAATATTAATTTGTCAATCAAAACTTGCCAACAGAGGGACGGAGTTGTTAGCAGAGCGGCCGCCTGCTCCCGTCAATACAAACAGTTTGCTTAACAGCGGGCTTCGGAACTTTAGTTTGCAAAGGATCTCTTGTAAGCTTATGCCATAATGAAATCGCTCCTTTATTCAGATAAAGAAGTAACACGAAATAGGAAAATTGTTTAAATTTGGACTTTGATAAAGCTCCTATAAAAAAACAAGTTAAGTACTTTTTGAGCATGTTTATTGAATAAACGAGCGAAAGATCAAAGTAATAGTAAAGGACACATTTTTATTTAACGTTGTCCAACAGTTTATACAAAGACTTCTGCTCCGTCGTCTGGAAAAGGAATAAAATTCTCTTAAACATAATGTGACTATTCAACGTGACTAAAAAGTGTCACAATTTCTGAGTGAATATTACGAAGCTGGGACGGTGGGTTCTGCCTAACCAATCAAACAACGCTAACGTATGTACACAAATTGTGAACGAAGGCATGATAAAAAAAGCATACTCGTAGGTGCAGCCAATTTGACAAACGCCTCTTTTCTTCGAAGTCGGTAAGAGAATACTCATTTAGGCCTTGGATTTGTTCTCCGTGTCTAACTGAATTTGCTCTGAATGTCATTCGCATACTGTCGTACCTTCTCCGTGGATGAGCTGGCAGAGCTGGTGGTACAGCACGCGGCCGTCCTGCGCGCGGAAGTAGTCCGCCAGCTGCGCGATCTCCGCATCGGACAGCCCCACCACCGCGCGCAGCGGGCCCGCCAACACCGACACGAACTTGGACTCTGCGGAGAAGAAAGGGTAATAGTCTGCGTGTCTGCGGAGAACAAAGAGCAACTAGTCTGTGTGTCTGCGGAACAAAGGGCAACTAGTCTGTGTGTCTGCGGAACAAAGGGCAACTAGTCTGTTTGTCTGCGGAACAAAGGGCAACTAGTCTGTGTGTCTGCGGAACAAAGGGCAACTAGTCTGTGTGTATGCGGAACAAAGGGCAACTAGTCTGTGTGTATGCGAAACAAAGGAAAACTAGTCCGTGTGTATGCGGAACAAAGGGCAACTAGTCTGTGTGTATGCAGAACAAAGGGAAACTAGTCTGTGTGTATGCGGAACAAAGGGCAACTAGTCTGTTTGTCTGCGGAACAAAGGGCAACTAAACTGCGTGTCTGCGGAACAAAGGGCAACTAGTCTGTGTGTCAATTTTGATATTTTTGTCAGGGAAACCTAAACCTAACTTTCGAGGGGAAAATGCGTAACGAATACGCCCGTGGAGACGATGCGGAGGTAATGTGGGACTCACCCGATCTCCGTCCTTCCTGAGTTTAAAACGAAGGTGTTCTCGTTTTATGCATCCTAAAACTTGGTAGGGCACATTGCAGTTTAGTTCCGACGCCAGTTGTTGAATCCCCGTAAATGCGAGTGGTGTGTGGTGTGTGATGTGTGGTGGGCAGGCGGCGTACCGGAGATCAGCGAGTTGCCCTCGGGGTCCAGCGGCCGGTACCAGTCCCACAGGTTGAGTCCCACGCGGAACGCCGCGGCGCGGATCTTGTTGCACGTCTTCCATACATCGGCCAACCGTACGATCTGAAAACGGGTACCTTTAACAACCGCTCCCAATATCCAATCTTGGTTTGGCTTACTAGGGATAGGAATACATACAAACATCAACCCGGTATTCCCAAATGGGATAGGCACATCACACGAAACGCTATTTTCAGTTTCGTAGTTTCGCTTAGAAAGTTCTAAGCATGTTTTGCAGGTTTTAAGTTAAGGCGCAGCGCAGACGTCAGAGTTTAGTGCGATCGAGTCTGCGCAGCCATAAATTGCCTGAATGGCGCGGTGACAGCTTCCAGGAATTTCCATTCAGAGTTTCGTGGAAATGTCAGCGCGCCATTCAGACAATTTATTGCTCCACAGACTCGATCGTCCAAAACACTGTCGTCTGCGCAGCGCCTTAGAGGTACAATATTGACAGGTTGCTAGCCTGTCACTTAAAATGTACCTTAACCTATTTATTTAGTCGCCTCTTTCAGCTACCATGGAAGAAACGGAGAGGTGTCATGCTCAACCCGGCACCACAGAAGCCGGATTTTTAACACTGAATAGGTATGTGTGAAAAAGACAGATATTGACAGACATGTAATGACAGGATAATGTTTGAATGTTATGTCGTTTTCTTACCTCTAGTAAGCTAAGGGTTGATTTAACCAACGAGAGCATTAATTTAGTCTTGGAATGAGTAAATCTTACCCACTTTGTTCGTATTAAAAGTTGGTCTACTCGCGCGTAAACATAAATTATTCCATCTCAGGTTATTCCACGACGAAACGTTATTGTTCATTTGATTGTAGAAACATACCTACCTACATATACCACGCCACTCCCTCATGGGGTAGGGCTTAGCGCACTAAACGTTACATAGACAAAACCATGGCTATTTCACATTTCGTTGCCATTTCTAGCATATTTTTTTTAGGTTTTGAGTTGGCAGGTACCTACAGAATTTAAATGTTTCAATGTTAAAATGTTTAAAAATAATTTCATGGATGTCCGAATTCCGACCATTTCCGTAAGGACAAGCTCTTAACAATACAAAACTGCCATTTAGCGTAAAAATTAGCGAGAAGGTACGTAATTTAATTCAATCATGTTACCACTTATGAATCTCGAGTGCCGAATTAAAAATAATTATATTGGATATTTAATACTAACCGGAATAAGTATCAAATCATTACAACTTAGTACAATAATACATTGTCTCGAAATTAGCAACGCGTAGCAATCCATGATGACGTTGGTCATTTATCATCAACTAGCCTCATTTTATTTGAAGTCAACACAGGGAAACTTCTATGCTGCACATTATTTTTTAATGGCTGGTAGTCAAAAGTTTTCAACCTGACTATACTTACTAAAAGCGAACGTACCTACGTTGACTTTTTTGTGGTTTAGTTTATATTTATAGCCATGTTTGATTAATTCTATACCTACCTCTACATAGCCTAGTGATTATCACGATTATCAGTTCAAGTACAATACCTAATCACAATCGTATCGGATATCGGAACGAACAGAAATAAGTCCCCAATCACCACTACGAGGGTTTTACGACTTAACTTCGAGTTCCGTACCCTTCTCGCCGACCTTTAAACAGGCCAACCTGGGGTCATGGGGTCATGGAAATTTAGGGTAGATTCCAGCCCAGGATTACTACACTGCAGGTCTAAGTTATATAACTAAATGAGAGCTTGTGGGACGCAATTGTCTTTAAAAAGGTTCCAATGCTATTGAAACCTTATTGGCGCCAAGGAAAGTAGTAACGATATAATTTTAAACAAAAAAAAACCGACTTCAAATTAGCAATATTTTGAAAAGATTCTGTTTACTGAATGTAAAATCTTGACTTCATCAACAAATTACCGAAAACGCTGTACATCTCCATATAAAATTTGAAGATTCTCTCGATTTCTCCAAGATTCCATCATCAGATCCTGGTGTCGTGACAATGGGACCAATTTCGAGTTATGCCCTATCGATTAAAAAAAAAAATTGAAAATCGGTCCACGGGTCTCCGACCTATCGAGTAACATACACACAAAAAAAAAATAAAAAAAAAAATAAAAAAAATTAGGTCGAATTGAGAACCTCCTCTTTTTGAAGTCGGTTAAAAATAAGCATTGTCTTCGACTTGTCATGTTAGGGGATATCTCACACCATCACGACAGGCATTAGCAAGGGTAATACGCTGAGCATAGCGCTGTACTGTACCGTGTCATGCATCTTGAGGCTCCGGGCTCCACCGACGTTATCTGAATACCCTAATAATGGTCGGAAAGACTCTTAATTTGGCGTCATGTGAAAATGCTTGTTTTCCGCTTAGAATTTCATCATGTGCAAAATTTTCTCAACATAAACAACGCTAATTGCTCATTACTGTGGCAACGTCAAGCGGGGATTTGTCACGGCTACACGTGTTTGAAATTAGAAAGGATGGTTTATGTTTATGGTACAACAAAGGAGGCAAACAGTAGATATCGAACCTTTTATGTTATTACGTTATTCGGGCGCGATGTGTGCTCTATCGGACGTTAGTTTATTGTGTCCATTATCTTCATTATTCGAGATATTTTCGTATAGAAAATGTAATTCATTTTCCCGAGTAATTGATTAAAGATGTGGGCTGTACATGTTACATGTCGGAGTACAATGACGAAAGTTAGGTCCCAGAGCCAGCCATTATGAAACGAGCTCATCAATCAATTTGTCAATGGGAAACTTTGCCAGTACCGCTCCGGTACGACTCCGACCAATGCTGACTCTTCACGTGACATTTAACCTTACCCTCGAGGGGAAAGCTCCTGTTAGGTGTACAATGCTCGCTGGGTGAAGGCGTGAGCGGTTTAGTGTAAGCCCTGGGCGGGGATGTAGAGGGGTGTACGCGGACCGGTCGCGCTTGGGGAGTGATGGTGCGGGCGGAGAGGAGGCGCTCGGCCTGCGCCGCCGCGCCGGGGACCAATGACGTCAGGGGATCGATCGCGCCGCGCAGCCTTCGCCGCGCGCCATTCCGCTCCTGTCAGTTTGGCGGCGCGTGAACAGCATCCCACACGATGAGGCCGCGGGTTACGTAACGCGCGCGCCGACCGACTGCATGTGGGCAGGGGGACCGTGCGCTCATGTGCGGGCTAAGCTTTAGGACCAGGAACAGCCCTTCGCAGAAAACCTCCCTCCGATGGGGCGACAGCTGCCCGCCCGCCGCCTGCCCGCCGACTCCGCGCCTCCCGGACTCTCTTTAACATAGTGGCTAACAATTGTTAAACGCGCACCAGTGACCGTTCATACATAGTGTTATATTTAGATGATTATATTTTGGATGATACGTGTTTGTATCGGTTGTTTGAATCTGATATATTAGAGTCAGAATGGACGGACGTAACTGAGATTGTGCGGGAGTGACAGCGGAGTGGGCTTAGTCCTCACAGGTTTTGATCAAAAGTAAGTATCTACCCATTGTGTGGCGTCGGGTTTAGAATAACAACTTTATTTCGTCCGTGGATGTGGTCACAGTTTTACCTCTTTTATCTAACTTAAAATAACTTCAGAGAGTAATATGTATTGCATTTTAATGTAGTGTAATTGTAATGTAATAAATCCTTGATTCCTCTAAAATATTGCGCAGTTAACGGATAAGTTGATGCGGCCAGACCACACAACATGTAAAACCCATGTTCATTGCAGTCACTTGTCGTAATACGTGTCCTTTACTACATAGGTACATAACATAAACGTCACGCCTGCATCGCTAAATGTGATCGTTACATAGCCATTCGTTACACAGTCAAAATCATGTCATGACTATTCCACGTATACCTAATCTTAGACTTTCAATACAGATGAAAGAGGCATTAAACTGACAAGTTGCACACTAAACTTAAGCTTACCTAAACATCTTTAGTCGCCTTTTACGACATCAGAAAGGAGAAAGAACGGAAGGTGGATGTCCTTTTCTTCCGTTCATCAAAGCTTTGTCTTATCATGGTTCTCATTGTTTGTCAGTAGGACCTCCCAACTCTCAAGATGATCAACATAGCGGGGGTGATCTCGATCATCCTGTTCTACGTGCTGATCCTGGCGGTGGGCATCTGGGCGGGCCGCAAGAAGCCAGCTGGTAATGACTCGGAAGAGGAGGTCATGCTGGCTGGACGGTCCATCGGCCTCTTCGTCGGGATCTTCACCATGACCGGTGAGTGTAGAACTCCACTCTGACGCAGTGGGCTTAACACGGCAACGCTCTAGTCGCCACACTCGGGATAGTTTACCCGTCATTTTCTGACGTCTCTAATTAGACAGTGACAGGTAGTCAATAGCTATGTCCACATCAGTGAGCTTTCGCGTTCACCTTGCGTCTTCCTCTGACGCATGCCCGTGCAACCACCAACAACAGCGCATGCCGCCAGCTCACTTTCATTGAGGACGGATCTAGTTTCGGCGCATGCACTGCGGTTGCACGGGCATGGGTCAGAGAAAGACGCAAGGGGAACGTGAAAGCGCACTGGTGTGGACTTAGCTTATCTCGCGCTTATCCCTGCTTGGGCCTTGCTGTGCTAAGCAGGCTGGTGGTGAGCGGGCAGTAACTAGCAGTCTATAATTATGCACGGGTTGGAGATCGTTTTCCAGGGACAACTAGACATTCCAAAGTTTGGTAACTCAGTAGTATTGTCTACGGCATGATTTGTCGTGTAGGTATACCTAAAGTAGTGTAATTAAGATTAGGTTAAACGTATAGCTAAGTCCACACCAGTGCGCTTTCACGTTCACCTTGCGTCTTCCTCTGACGCATTGCCCGTGCAACCACAGTGCATGCGCTGAAACTAGATCCGTCCTCAATGAAAACGCGCTGGCGGCATGCGCTGTTGTGGGTGGTTGCACGGGCATGCGTCAGAGGAAGACGCAAGGTGAACGTGAGAGCGCACTGGTGTGGACTTAGCTTATGAGATAGGGTTCAAGAAATCCTACACTCGAAAGGAAACATTCATACTCATCATAAAAACATCTGCCCGACCGGGAATCGAAACCAGGACTCTAAACTTACACTTTTACAGTCAGGTTCTCTAACCGCTGGGTTATCGGGCTGTCAAATAGGTAGAGATCTACAGGGTGGAAAGTTTCAATGGGCCCTGGAGGGGAACTACTCTAAATCTTTTAGTTAGCTCATTTTGCTGAAAGGAAACATTCCTTCATTTTTAGAAAGAAACAAAACTGCATTAAAAGATTTTTAAAATTTTGCTTGTCTCAACCGGGAATCGAACCAACTAAAAATTAAAAAAAAAAAAATTTGCTGGTTTATTATACAAATTGGTAGGACTAATGTTTAGGATAAAATTTGTCTAATAAACATTTGGTCTCACACTTAGATAAGTACGAGATATCCATGAAATTGAATATTTATTACATGTTTTCTTAACAATGCAGCGCTATTGTCTAATGCACCAAAAATCTAAATCGTGTTTAATTTGACAGTAGATTTCAAAAATCGCTTCAAAATCGATACATTTCAAAGCAAACTGACACTAAAACTGTCGAATTAAGCATGATTTAGATTTTTGGTGCGTTTTACAATAGCGCTGCAGTACTAGGCATTGTTAAGAAAACATGTAATAAATATTCAATTTCATGGATATCTCGTACTTATCTAAGTGTGAGACCAAACGTTTATTAGACAAATTTTATCCTAAACATTAGTCCTACCAATTTGTTTAATAAACCAGCAAAATTTTTTTTTTTAATTTTTAGTTGGTTCGATTCCCGGTTGAGACAAGCAAAATTTTAAAAATCTTTTAATGCAGTTTTGTTTCTTTCTAAAAATGAAGGAATGTTTCCTTTCACCAAAATGAGCTAACTAAAAGATTTAGAGTAGTTCCCCTCCAGGGCCCATTGAAACTTTCCACCCTGTATATGTAGTTGACGTAGCCTTCACAATCGCCCACGCCACGTAATGTCGATGGACTGATATTGCTCACTGAACAAATATTTAATAAGCGTACTTCACTACGCGACCATTATGATATTACTACATTGCCTGATAAACAAAGTAGGCGGTGAAGTTCACTCTTTCTATTAATGAATCATTAATGAGTTGTGACATAATGGAATCCTCGCTTCGTATTTATACTATTTTATACATACCTATATTAAACCCTTAGTGTGTCGGGTTTAAAATATCGCCTCACATTTCTTCCGTGGATATCAGAGACAACTATGGAAAATAGGTTTGGGTTAGCAGGAGACACTATTATACATACGTACATAACGACTGTTTTCCCATCAAATTGAGTACCCTGAGTTCGTACATAAAAAGTTTACCTCATCAAAACCATGACTATTTCGTACCAACTTATTTCCTTTTTTCAAAATTTTTGTTTTTAATTTAGATGTACAATGGTGACAGGTTGCATACCCTTTCACTATTAGAAATACCCTATTTATTTAAATGAACATAAAAAAAAACTGCTAAAAGTTGCTGCGAAGTAGTTTTGTCTATGTAACCTTTGTGTGCTCTGCCTATCCCATTTGAAAATTCATGCGTGATGCACGTATAGCCCGCTCTACACTCGCGGCGCGAAGTCGCGCCGTGAATTCACGGCGTGAATTTACGCAGCGGCTCACGCATAATAACTCGAACGCAAGGCGTGAACAACATCTACACTCGCGATTCGCGGCTTTCGCGGGCGTTCGCGGGTGTTCGCGGCGCGAGTGTAGAGCGCGCATATCGTATTTGCATGTAGGTATTGTAGGTAGGTGTATATTCAACATAAAACATTGTTTCAAATGAGTTCCATTTTTCACAATCCAGCGAATAAGCTAAGTAAACCTCGGCATGTTTTGTACGCAATGTTGGTTGTGGTTTTAAGAATACCAGCCAGTGATAACGAATCGTAATTTGGCAAATGGGGGCGGCGGCAAAGGTCGGGGTGCAAAGGGTCGGCGGGGTGACTAATGATCACTTTTTAATTTAAAAATGTGGAAAATACTTAGGTACTCATTTTACAATAGTGGTACAATATTAGTGCTTACTCGTTAATGCTAGATAATGCGCATTAGTTTAATTGCTAAAATTAGCCTGATAAAATTTAGGACATTCATACTAAGGGGTAGCCGTGGTAGCCTACCGGTTTGAACTGTGCCCTCTCAAGCGATCCTAAATTGGAATTCTAGGCTTGCACCTTTTAATTTCCCTGAATTTATGAGTACAATAGATTTTTATATTTGATCCTGAAATGCAACCAAAAAGCGGCAATTGCCTAGTTAAGTCACTTCGCCGTGATATTTTGCATGTTCTCTCTCCGATGTTCTTTTAACGTTTTCTAGGAAGATATAAAATAAATCCACTTACTTGATTAATACACAGAATGGTAGGCAATAATAGCGATGGAATAGTTTCAAGTAAACGAACGGAGGCTCCATGCATTTAGTTGCTTTTAGTTTGTCCTTTGAATGTCTCTACAAGTCTACATACACAATTTCTCTAAATACACCTCGTTTTTGCAAAGAAGTCCCTCGTATTTTTAACTTAAATGTAGATATCTGTTTCGTTGGACCTGTAATAATAGAACCTTGTATTATACAGCAGGTCGGGCGGGCCGGGCTCCCGTCTGCTCATTTCGCATTCCATTAGGGTTTCCCATGGCCCCCAGATTGTAGCAGGCGGTGACGCATCCAATAATGATGTATAAATACGCAGGAGATCAGATGAGTCATTTGTGAAATTTGACTGCTGAAACCTGCTTAAAGGCTGCATAGTGGGATGGAAAAGGGGTGGTTTGTAGCGTTTGCGTATGTAGAGCGGCGTACGTATTTCTATGTAGTGTTAAACTTCTGTGTGTCGGATTAGAATAATACCTATCCATTTCATGAGTAAATGTCGTAAGGGGCGACAGGAAATACGTTTAGATATGCTTTAGGCGACAGGCTAGCAGCCGTCACTATTGTATTTTCTAACTTAAAATGTAAAAATTGCTAGAAGTGGCAGTAGAGAATGGTTTTGACTATCTAACGTTCCTTACGCCCTGCCTACGCCACTTGAAAATACAGGCCACTATGTGTGTGAAATACAGGCCACTGAAACTGTTTGGGGTTGGACTGTGTTGGTCCGACAGTTTTCCAGTTTAAAATAATTAATTCATCTTTGAATATTTGGGTAATGATCGGCAGCGCCACCGCAAGTCTCATCAATCATCGAGTGTTTACATAAAATTATTTTTTTAGGTTTCCCATTTGTCCTTCGAAAACAAAACAAGAGACTGTAGCAATTTTCCTAGAGCTAAAAACATTTTTAACAATTCACGATGGTTTATTTTAAACATGCAAAGCACTACTTGCTTGTTCGAGATGGTTTACTAAAAATTATTAGTTGAACCAGTAAACAGCAACGCACCCTTACAACACCCGTTGCCTACTTATTTCGTAAATAATCAGGCGTCGTTAAACACTAATCATATTACCTAGGCCCCAAGATATCGCCAATAACACCGAGTTTACGAGCGGAGCCAGGCAAGCACTTTCATGATTCAAGTACGAGCGGGCACAGAGCGCCACTGACACGTTTAGTAGCCACGGCATACTCGTAACTACGTGTATCTCTCCCGAAATGGGCATGGCAGAAGTAGGATTGACGGGTGGGGGTGGCTAGGTAGCTACCCTTTCATGCATTAAATTGAAGAAACAACAACACAAGTTGTGTGTTCGCGGTGTCTCTCTCGAGATTCCTAACATCGTTTGTCCTTAAAATAATTTTCTCGAACTGTTTTGTCCTAATGGAGCCCTAACGATCAATTGCAATAACTATCATTTTACGTAATTCAAAAATAGAAATCAAATAGGGTGGGTAAGATTTGTTTTATGACCATATCTACATAGCGGAGAGTCAATTTAATATCGTTTCTTTTTCATATTTCGCTGAAGGAACAGAAAAGTAACGCTGTTGAGATATGCATTGAATCAGAATGCTTCATTATGCAGAGGCCCATATTAATGAGTCAATTAATTGAGCAATCTCGATAATGGTCCTTCTTCATGGCAACGACAGCGGGTACCTGAGCGCCAGAGACGTGGCCCAGCATAGTAATGGGACGCTTTCCAGTCGAGTTCCGACTTGACATACTCTTAAGAGTATATGCTATACATATATTCAGTAATATACGTAGATGCGAATTACCCCCAGGTTAAGGCAGTTATTAAGGAATCACTTTGCAAGTTTTGCAGTGCTACTCATCTGAGTTTTAGTATGTATTTTTATTTTTGTTCAGGCTAGGGGTTTTCCAATATATAGGCAGCGGGGCTAAAATAGGTACGGACACCCAAGCTTACCGTTTGTTAGAACAACTAAGGAACCTCCTGCCGTTGCGCGCTGTGTCAAGAAGCGCCGCCTTTTGCATCAAACTCAACCAACCGTCTAACAAGAGTCTTCTGAGGTGTCGGTCGAAGCTCTTCGTTATGAGACCATTAGCTGAGACAACTGTCGGTAGTTGTACGACGATCATTGGAATCGCCGGCTCTACATTCCACATGGCAGTCACCTCGTGAGCCAAGTCAAAGTGCTTGCTAAATTTGTCCTTTTCAGCCTTCTCGGTTCTTGTCATGGGAGTTGGTGATGTCAACAAGCACTGCAATTGATCTCATCATCATCATCATCGTCATCTCAGCCCGAGTCTCAGCCATAAGACGTTCACTGCTGAACATAGGCCAGACTTCCACAAGTTACCAGTGTTTTCCGGCTACCTTTACAAGGTCGTCTGTTCATCTCGTAGGTAGATGTCATACGCTGTGCTTGCTGGTTCGTGCTCTTCATTCGAACACTTTTAAGAAAGAAATAGAGAAAGAAAGACATTTATTGGTACAAAATTTGACACAGATTTTAGCCTAAATAAACAAATCAACAACAACCTAATAATTATGCATGCAATATAAAAAATAAAATAAAATAAAAAGTGCACATTTCCGTGCCAAATAGCATCAATTTCGACTCTATCAGCTATTTGCTCTCTGTGTGATCAGTACCACGATATCAAGCTGTTCATGGTTATTATGCATTTCAGTCACAGCCGCCTCATATCTACTACATACATACATATATACTCACGCCTGTATTCCCAAGAGGGATAGGCAGAGCACGTGAATTCGAAAATCCAGTGCCACGTTTAGCAATTTCAGGGTAACCAGATGGTCAAACGTGATATTGCAGTGACAGGTTGCTAGCCCAGCGCCCACAATACACTAACCCTTTCCCAGAGTCGACTCTTACGACACCCACGGGAAGAAAGGGGGAGGTGCTATTCTAACCCGGCACCACACGGGGTACATATCTATTACAATTCATATATCATATCTACTACAATTCGACAACCCCGCTATCTCTGGCACAGTCCGCCTTCAGATTATTGATTGGGCCTAGCGCATTCAAGCAAAAGCATATTGTGTAATCGTTCTTCCGAGTTAATTCATTCCCTGTTCGTTATTACACTTCATTTGCCTTTGTGAGATATTAATAGTACTCCGATACGCGGCTGGAAAAAATGGTGAAATTGTCACGCTACTCTGTTACGTCACGTAGCTCGCACTGTTCAATGCCGTCCTTTACAGCTGATAGACATTGGTTCTATTTATACTAAGTATATAGCCGTAGCCGCTCGTAACGGACATGAATTATAGCGCTCGTTAGTAACATCAGGTAATACGTTCAAATTTATTTACATACACACATTCATCGCGCCTGTATCTAGGGATACAGTGGGGTAAACAAGGCATACGAAACGCTACATAGGCAAAATCATGACTATTTCATGTTTGACAACCACTTCTAGCATATTTTAGAGTTTAAATTTATTGTGACAGTACAATTGTGTCGCCTATTACGACATCTACGAAAGAAATGTAGAGGCCATACTACGGTAGGCAGATTTGATTGTTTTAAGAGTTCGATTACGCCCAGAGGAATTTGTGTGATTTTGTGAGGATAGTCGATGCATGAACGATTCAAGCTTTCGGAAAATAAAATCATTAGGTTCTTATGAAGCTAAGGAAAGTCCAATAATGGCTTTTAGTTGTGAATCTATTAATCCTATTACGCTTTGATCTGTGGGAACGGGTTGATGCGGATTGAGAAGGAGGACATGAAACTTCATTAGTCTCTTGGATTAATGTATTAACACGTTCACTGCGGTTTCGGGTTGAATAGACCCTATGCGTATCTAGCGTACGGTGCGGCAGGCAAATTCCTTAACTTTCCGCTGGTGCGGGACTAGTTTATACAGGTTATCGGGTGAGTAGAAGCGAGATAGTTACTGTTTTCAAAACCTAACCTTTCATGATGATTTCAAATCATCTCTTCAAGAGTAGTCAATTATTACAAAAAAACCTCATCGGATCCTTTATGCCCTATACCGACTGAAAGTAAAAAAAAACTGTCTGGTGCGGTATAGGATCTTAGTGACCCGATGCCCAATGACCCGATAGCCGCACTAGATTACATGCTAGTTTGTCTAGGGTTGTGCTTGTGTATAGATAAAAAAAAAGTTGTAACACCAGTTTTAACTCATACATACTAATATAGAAAATGTATAAAAAGGTAAAGGTAGGTAACTCTAGCGACAAATAGCGTCATATTACACTACTTTAGAACGAGGTTTGAAGTGGTAGAGAAAGGTTGTGATGGGGTTACTATTGCGTACCGCACTATGTAATAAAGTGCCCGGATAATTTATAATCATCAACACAATAGAATACAAAATACTCTATAGCCATAACTTAATTGATCAGGCTTTATCTGAAAATATGACATCGTTCTGGCTGCTACGACAAACTACGCCGAACTTCGAGTAGCAGAGAAGCTGCTAATTAAGTTAAAAAAGACGAGACTTAATCTTGAGTATGTAAAATTTTCTTTACCGTGACTGTTACAATATTACAGATACATCTGATATTAAACAAGCATTATTTTGATCGATATCGATGCTTTTTTGACTCCTTACGGCCCTAAAATTATATCGATAGTTTTTTCGGTCAGTGCGAATATCGGGCATAAAAGACCCGACAGTTCTAAACATACATTTGAATCCTTTAGAATGGCTCCATTTACTTACGACCTCAACTGTGTTATGAACCACTCTATGGCTCTCTGTTGCAAAGTATATTATACCGAAATTCATCATACCCATGCGAATAATGATACTTTTAGATGAGCAGGTCGAACAGGTACTTTCGACCCCCAAACGCTGTAACGGAAAGTCGTTTGTCGGATCTTATATACCCTACGACGCACCGACTGAAAGTCTTTGAATTCGCTTCCCGCAGTTAACGTGTTAAATGAATCAATATAAGGTTGAGACAAAGGACTAGTATTCTATAACTACAACACTGAACACACATACGACGTTATATACAGGGAAACAGATCCAGAACTTTGTCTTAGATCGTGTTTAACACCAACGTCACGATATAAGCTTTTCGGATACGGTGGTGGAAGTGAACCTTACTAGAGTACTAATCTCAGGGATTTAAGAAAAAAACCAAAACACAACAAATCTGTTCAAACTTGATTAATAAGAGTTTGATTGATGCTGGATATGGAGCATTGCGTTTCATATTATTTTCTCAAAGTAGGACAAATACTGCTAGTGAAAAATAACGGAATTACTCACGTTGTTTATACCGAGATTAGTTCGACATGTTTCGGATCAATCCGTGATCCATCATCTGGAGTTACGCGTCACGGCAGCGGACAGACGCGCACCTTAGCCTCGGTATAAACAACGTGAGTAATTCCGTTATTTTTCACTATGAGTGAGTCTCACGGTAGTTTTACAACAAAGTAGTTTTGTAACAACCCTAGCGGACCCTATCGCCCAGTAGCAGAAGAGTAGAACTCATTCCACAAAACGTCGTCTACATCATCAACTGTCAAAATGTTTTACATCGGGCTAACGAAGTTTCGAAGATCGGTTGCATAAATACAACCTTCAACTTTCTCTCTACGGACTTCAATCCCCGGGCACGGGCATAACCCCTGCCTGGAGAGAAATCTCTCTATCGGAGTCTTTCCCCACAAACTTACTAGGACATAGAAACGTGACAGATAATGTAGGGGCGTTAGGTCATTTTCTTATATAGTATGCTAAATCGTCCATAGATTCAATAACGAGACCGGTCGTAATTTATGTTTAACTGTTTAATTCCAACGATGCACACTCTGCATTTTACTTTCATTGCTATTACATCAGAGCTGAAAATGATTGCTGCAGCTTATCCTTTACTTGACTAAGGTTCTAACCGAGCTGGTCTGTTGCAGCGACGTGGGTCGGCGGCGGCTACATCAACGGCACCGCGGAGGCCATCTACACGTCGGGGCTGGTCTGGTGCCAGGCGCCCTTCGGATACGCACTCTCACTCGTCTTTGGTGAGTTTCCTGTCTCAGCCGGCATAACATAATTAAATTATCAATGTGTTACTGTCTAATTAGAGACATCAGAAAATAACATGTGAATGAGCGGGGTGCCGTGCCAGCTCTATAAAAAGGAATAGTACGACTGATTAGACCTATGTAGATCGATGGTTATAAGTTATGACTATGACATAATAAAGTTATGACTATGAGACTATGACTCATAACATAATAAGTAAATGCCATAATGATCGTTAATCATATTCCAAATAATAAAGAAAACACTACTTTTTTAAGGAAAACTGACGTATTCGTAATTCCGACCTAACCTAACTTATTCTACGCAGACCATATACAAGACAAATAAAATCGTTTTTAGTAGGTAACGTAAAAATACGACTAATGATTCCTTACACTTTTACAACTTTTACTTTCGCAAGTAGGGACACAGGTACAAGTTAGAATTAGATAGCGACACTCATCTCTCTTTTCAGCAGATAGCTGCGTCCCTACTTACGTAAGTAAAACTTACAGGTATAAGGCTGGCCTTAGAGTACATTCTTGAGGAACTCAGGGATAGAACATTTTCAGCACTAAAAAGTAGAGTTATTTTGTGATTTCAATATGACACAATGAAATTCCAGACAATGTAACGCTTAGCGTTTGGCACAAATTGAGCTCGCATGCCGGCTCGCTTGGCGCCGAGCCAGCCAAGCCGGCTTAGTTACTTCATATCATCTGATTATACCTACTACGAGTAAGTTTATGTATCGACATTGATATTATATAACCTTGATGCCATTTGTGGAATGCTAAATTTGTATTTTTATATCGAATAATGGGCCGTTCTCCAGCCGTACGATTTTTCGTGTTCTCAAGTTCAACTACCTGTGAAATCCAAATTTTAACAGATAACCTTATAAAAAAAATATCTTACGTAATTCACACTTTATTCTGCTTAGAATAAGTCTAACAATAGTATATTCTTATTATTAAATGCGCAAAACAAAAATCTAAAGTCAGAGGAGTCCACATTTTGGCCTTGTCCCACCTCCAAAATTTGTTAGTTGATGACATATACTTCGAAAACTAAACGCGGAAACTATAGGTTTTTGTTGTTCACAGCAAGCCAATTATATGATAAATGAAATCCTATTGCCTTAATAATTATTATTACGTTAGTTTATTTTTAAAACCATTTTTAAAAAGTGTCCCGAGTTTTTCGTCTTAACCTAATTTGGTCATAAAACGCGTAGTACTGCTCAAACGCACACTCCGAGAGACATCGACGATACGTTCCTAGAAAGAGTCTATCACGCCGCGACGGCTAAATAGTGCGAACCTGTGACTTATTGTGTCGCTGCCAAATTACGAAGGAAAGAAAACAACACGATTTTTTTGTCACAGTTGAAAGTGATTGCCGTTTTATTTTTTTCTCGCTTGTTTTGTTGATATATTTAACTCGGATTATTTTGACATATTAAGCAGTGTTATAATTACTTACACAAAAAATATTGAGTTCTTATTATTAACCGTTTTGAAGTAATTAATTAAAAACTAAATTGCTCACGTGATTACCGCAACGGTGATTACCGTTATTTGAGTGATCTCCGTCGTTTTATAGACGTGGTTATCACTATATCGGTTATTTATTGAGTTATTACTGTAAAAAATAAGTTTTAAATAGTGTTTCTCTTGATTATGAATATTACTCAGTGCAACACAAAAAAATTTTACACCTAATTAAAAAATAATAATTTCACGTATCTTTTTTCACATCAATGGTTATCATAAATTAAAATTATTATACTATTACTCAAGATGTTTATAATTCAAGGCTATAAAGAGTCTTGTGATATCAATCAAAAAACGTGATTTCATCCCATTATTTGTACTTTTGTGATTACCGTATTATATGAAAAAAGAAAATTTTATTATCTCGATAATTATAAGGTTTAAAGTGATGCCTCCTTTTGCAAAACGTTTGAGATGTGAAGCATTATTCGATTTATTCATAAAAACACAGATTAACATAAAATGAAATTATGCTACGGAGTGTCACGCAAAACTGCCTTGCTCGTGGAATAGCCCTAATGATTCGAGACCGGTGAGCACGAATCGTAAGCGAATGGGTTCTGAGGGACGGTCAAAGGAGCGGGGGCAGACCCAAGAGGAGGTGGCGGGATGACTTGAACGCTTTTCAGGATGACTGGCAGGTCATATTCATGACAAAAAAGAGTGGCGGAAGAGAAAGGACCTGTTTGGCCGGCAGTGGGAGATGTTATTAGTTTAAAAAAAAGTTTTCGAGCGAAGTTTTCCCTCTGACGATATACAGATTAACAAGTTACGAGATATTATGTTATGACCGGACTGATCACCAACTTTTGCTCGTGATGTCTTCCTTATGGAGTGAAAAAACATGAATATGATAAAGATCAGTGGTTTCAAAGGTGGTTCAGATGGACTCCTAGGGGTCCATGGGAGACTCGACGGGGTTCACGCTGGTGTTGGTAAAAATGTGTGTATTTAGGAATTCAGCACAATTGTAGTAGCGAGTCTACCAAACTCAATAAAACTCTGGAAGGGGTCCGTAAGTAAAAAAAGTTTCGGGAATTTCTGATGTGTGGTCTTCTCGCAGGGGGCATATTCTTCGCGAACCCGATGCGCAAGCAGGGCTACGTGACGATGCTGGACCCGCTGCAGGACTCCTTCGGCAGCCGCATGGGCGGGCTGCTGTTCCTGCCGGCGCTGTGCGGCGAGGTCTTCTGGGCCGCCGGCATCCTGGCCGCGCTGGGTGAGTGGCCTTATTGCCTTGAACTGAACCACGCATGGGCGGGCTGCTGTTCCTGCCGGCGCTGTGCGGCGAGGTCTTCTGGGCCGCCGGCATCCTGGCCGCGCTGGGTGAGTGGCCATTGCCTTCTGCTGAATCAAATACCACTGTTTCTAAGTCCGTTTTACCAGCGAGTTTAGCACAGCAAGGCGTAAGATAGACTATACCTGATACTGTCTAACTAGAGACGTCAGAAAAGGACAGTCTACTTATCTCACGTGTGTTGCTTCGCGTGTGCTGCTGTGCTAAGTGCAGGGGAGGTTCGCTCCGCAGTTTAAGTAAGCTCCGCTGGTACCTCATGACAGGCCTACAGCAGGCAGGTTACGGTAGAAAGTGACTGTCATATTTGTACGCCTAAACAAGTTCGAGAGTGGAGCTTTTGTATAACACTAATACCTGTTAAGCTGGCCAGAACAGCCTGAAAGCGGGCGTCTTTCGCGACATGTGACCTCAATCTGTTGTTGCATATATGGTTAAAACCAGTAGGTAGGTACACAAGTGATTCAGTATCACATAAAGACCGTAATAACATTTTCGTTCCGATCCGATGCGGATAGCTTGGTATAAAATAAATAGTCCTTAAATGCAATTGAACCATTTGATTCCTGAAGTAGCTAGGAAAAGTGAAATAGTAATAATTTTGTCTGTCTCGTTTCGTCAGCTCTTCTTACCCCACTTGGGAAAACAGGCGTGGTCATAATATATGTATGACGTTATATAATTATTTACATAGTAAGACCTATGTGTCTGATATTATCTTGCTAACTCCAGCTCATTCTTGAACCATAATAATTTCGCCGCCGTAAAGACCCTTAGCAAGTAATTTGGTTGCTTAGTAATGTTGTAAATGGTCCCTGGAGCGACTTAGCTAATTGCAGCACTTAACAAAATAACTAATTAGGGTGGCATTTGCCTTTGAAACGGAATATCGTTAAGAAAATTAAACGTTCATTCAAAATATTATCCAAGACGTTGAAGTACCTACACAATCATGATTGTTTGAGATTACATTCGGGATGGTACTTACTTACATGTACTTTTCAGGCGTATATTGGTATCAAATACCGAGTAAAGTAAACATTCATTTTGTTGGAGCTAAATTCGAAGTTAAAGTGAAAAAATGCGTGGATCTCAATATGTAAGGCTAATATTTAACATACATTCACTTACACATACACTACACAGACAAAACCTAGGTATTTTAATATTTTTGCTGGTGTATCAATCGGTAATATTAACTGGAAATGGTTTATCTATAAGTAATCAGATTTCAAAGGACATTGATGTCCCTGCCCGCCACAGATCGGTAGATCACTAGTCAATACCTATCCATCGCCAGAGCTGTTGTGGTTGTGACACAGCTCCCATTGGCAGAGTCAAATCTAGATCAATTAGTCTAATGGACGGATGGATGCACTTGCAATCTACTTCGAATAGAAATCTACTTAGAATAGGTAGAACCCATAAATATACTTTGTAGGAGTAATTCGGAGCTTGCGTTTTGGTTTACGAGTGGGGTGATTCTTGCGGGTTCAATTTGTTGGCACAGAGGAGTTTTACGTTTTATAACTTTCTGAGAGTACTTTAATGAAACAAAACAACTTTGTAACACTATGTAAAGTGTTGGAAGTTCTGGGTGTAAAACAATCGGTAGTGAATGTAATGTAAAGTTTTCTTTTGTTGTTGTATTAAGATTTTACTCCACATCACGCCTGTATTCCACAAATGGGTAGGCTAGGCATACCATAAAACGCTACATAGTCAAAATTTAATGTTTCATAGCCAATTTTAGCATAATTTTTTGGCTTTAAGTTAGGAGTTACAATGGGCAGAATTTTTTTAATGAAATAAAATAAAATAAAGGCGCTTCATAAATCTACTCACCTTATGACATGCTTAAAAAATCTTCGCTGTAGACCTATTTAACTTACAGTGGACAGTTTTTTTGATGTTCCTTTTCATTATTATTCATCTCGTGGTGCAAAAATACATAATGCTAAATATAGAATGTTTTTGCTTTAAAGCCGTTTTGATTGAACCGTAATACAAAGCGAAGAGGCCACTCCACTTCGTCAGTGAAGTGCCCTACACAATATCCGGCGTATTTATTACACCGTCACTTCAAAGGACGAACATGTGGCAGGCAATACTGTTTAACTACACTGTGTTTGTAAAATACTACGTATCAATTATGCAGCGAGTCTTTGTGACGCAAATGAGCTTGAGTGCTCGAATGGATCGAAGTAAATAATAGGCACTGAAGAAATGGTTCGCATTTAATACGATTTTCAACGGGCGGATTTTGGATTCCCTTGACAGTTTCACTTGTTTTTGTCTTACTGCTTGAGACGGTGACTCAGTAAAATGCTTCAAATGCTGAATAGAGATTCGGAGTCTAAAAGTCTGGTAACACTAAAGGATTGCCAGTCTTCTCTCATATTTCTCTACAACTGAAAGCCAATGGACATAATAACCGTAACAACCATCGAAACCAAGTCGCTAATTCGCATTGTGAGTACCTGCGCCCTCATTTCCTTCCGCCTCTGCAAAAAGGGGTCGCCAAATTGATGCCGAAGGCAATTACGTGGATCTTATCTACAGATCAGATATCCTTTAATCCATTCCGTCGTGTTTTCCTCTCCTAACTAAGATTTCCTTTCCCATTTTACTTTCAAATTCCAGGTAATATTTTATACAACAGATTCACTGTAATATGTATTTTCATTTCAAACCAAGTTCATTCCAAAGGCATGTCAGTTGAAGCTTTAAATATTAATAAACTGTATATTACGACGCCAAAAATTGTTCGTCTGTAAGTTCTTTAACAATTCCATCACAACAGCCTTTAGTTAAAAGAGAGAGGGAAAATCTTTATAATTACTGAACTGTTTTAGTTGTCTTTTTCAAGTTTTTTTGTGCAAATAAATCCTGTTTTTTGTGGGGTGTTCTGTGGAGTGTAGGTAGTGCAGCCATTTATAGCAGAGGGCAAGTGTAGGGCAGAGCAGAGGGCGTCGACTGCGAGAGGAGGTTAAAAATTCACCCGCGCGCGAGGCCCGAGGCGAAGCGCCCATGCAATATTAAAGGTACTTCGCAGAGACGCCACCGCTTCTGTATGCGGTGCAATTAGACTACACGAATAAATAAAGTTATTTATATTCCGATATTTCCAGCTCCAATTATTGGGATTGGATTTGAATAAGATCTTGTTGGAAGGGATGGTTACCTGCCGGATTAGCATGGTAAAGGTGAGGGTCGAGTCGCGCGCGAGATAGGTCATGTTATTGTTTAAGTAGGGACGCCAGAAGATGATAGAGGTTAATCTCGCGCATGTTTTCGTACTAAGACTTCAGGCTAGTGTACGGTACATACATAATTCTCTTTAAAAGTTAAAAGTATAAACAGTTCTACGTTACCTCTATTTCAAACTTAAAGGTTTCTTTGTCGATTGTACTTAAGTACTAGAAAATAAACGTGCTGTAGGTAACCGCACGCGCGATAGAGACATTTTCTACTTAGACAGTGATGTACAGTCTATCTCGCAAGCGGCTCGCCTCGCGCTTAAAATAAAGGAACAATTTAAAATTCAAGCGCGGAGCCATTTTTTACAGAGGTTACGGGCACATTTACCAAAATATCTTATCTGTAACGTCTTCGCGAGTTCTTAAAGGTGTGAGATTGGGGAAAACGCAAAAGTACCGCGCTACGTGCCTCCCAGAGGGTGCGAAAGTCCCCTGAATGGGGTAATTTTGCGCCATCCATCCCGGTTTCTAGGCCGAGCGTTGCCGTCGGCGTGGCGTGATATTACGAACCGCGTGGTAATCGAGCTAGCGATTTGTTTGACTGCAATTTTAATTATGCTGCTAAAATTAATTGGATTAAAATAGATTTATTTGGTTTAGACACGGCAATAGCCTTACTGTGTGGTGTTTGGTACAGAAAACACCTCTCCATTTCTTCCGTGGATGTCGTAAGAGGCGACTGTGGTGTGTTTTAGATGATACGATAGGCTAGTAACCTCACATCACACCGGTATTCCCAATTGGTGTAGGCAGAGCACACGAAACGCTGCATAGACAAAACGAATACTATTTCACGTTTCGTGCCTACTTTTAGCGTATGTTTTTTACGATTTTAGCATACATACACATACATATTCTCACGCTTGTATTCCCATGAGGGGTAGGCAGAGCACATGGGTTCAAAAATCCAGTGCCACGTCTAGCAAATTCAGGGAAACCAGATGGTTAAACGTGATATTGCGGTGACAGGTTGCTAGCCCATCGCCCATAATACACTAACCCTTTCCCAGAGTCGACTCTTACGACACCCACGGGAAGAAAGGCGGAGGTGCTATTCTAACCCGGCACCACACGGGCACGATTTTAGGTGGTAGGTATATCAGTGACAGGTTACTAGACGGTCAACTACAATATATCTTAGGACATCCATGGAAAGAATAGAGACATGTTATTCTAAGCCCGACAGGACGCTCTACTCTACCTGTCACTATTACATATACCTACAGGTTAAATCTAATTTTAAGCACTATCTATAAGTCTTTAAGTAGCTATGCCTAGTTACACGTTCACAATAAATAAATAAATGAACGTTTCCAAAGGTACCCATAATGCGATCATTTATAATTAATTAATTAATACACTACAAATAAGAACCTACAAATCTCGTAGCTCATGCTACGTGTATCGGCGTAGCAGCATGTAATACTGACTGTTCGTCGAATCGCTTGCTACGGTGAAACAATTGAGCGTTCGTTTGTATGCATATAGTATCCAATCGGAACTACGACTAATATACTTAATTCATGATTCATAATTTCATTCTAAAACGAAAATAGTATTCGCAAAGTGCCGTTAGCTAAATATGACAATTTCGCTACGTTATTTTCTGAAACTGCACATTACGAAACTAGCGAAAGAGGGCGCTGAGGTCGCCCCGGTATCGACCTAAACTAAGAATAGCGGGTCAAGAACTGGCAGGGAATTCATCTGTAGCAAATCGTGACAATCGTAATATAGGCGTTCAAGTGTCCTTTGTGGTGTCGGGATAGAATAACACTTCTCCATTTCTTCCGTGGATGTCGTAAGAGGCGACTAAGGAAATAGGTTTAAGTATGTTTTAGGCGTCAGGCTAGCAACCTGTCACTATTTATTATACTACCTCTTACATCTGTTTTCAAACCTAAAATGATGCTGGAAGTGGCTGCGAGGTGTGAAATAGTCATAACCATGGTTATGTGTATTTCACGTTTCGTGTGCTCTGTCTACCTCATTAGAGAACGCAGGTGTAATTGTACGTATGTAAAAAGTACTTATAGGAATGGAAAATATTTTTATCACTTCATTTGCCTCAAATCCATTTACCAACCTACTAATTTCGATCGAGGGACTCTACTGTAGTTAGTTTGCAAGGGGGAATCATAACAGTTCGAGAATATTCCGAAAATCCTGCCAAAAGTTCAGTTTTCGCGGGACAACTAATTAAAAATAAATTTCGGTTTAAAATATTCTTTTTTTTGTTTACTGCCCGTCCTAATAGTTGAGTGAACAAATAACACACTGTTACTTTAATCAAACGAACCAGAATATGGGTCACAGTTGGGGCTTTGTTCTACGCGGAGGGATGCCAACTGTTTTAAAATAATGTCGAAAACTCGATGGTTGACTTGAAATGACGGAAAATGTCGCCAATTGGTACAGAGTTGTGCACTGGGTCCTTACCTTAAGTTCCTCAATTTTAACAGTCGCCACTACGACAAAGCAAATTTTTACGGCAGCCAGCGATTCTAAAGCATGTTTTAGGTGACAGGCTAGCAATCTGCCACTATTACACCTGCCAACTCAAGACCTAAAAAATTGCTAGAAATGGCTACGAAACATAAAATAGTCATGGTTTTGTCTATGTACCGTTAATAGAGTATAGTCTCTTTATATAAATTGATTTTCTCGCAAGTAAAGAGTCAGTTATTCCAAGACTAAATTAAAAAATTTATTCCTTAACGGAAAATTCGTCAGCCCTAGCAGTCCGACACCCTTTAGCGCCGCCGCGGGCCGGACAAAGACTTGGCTTTCACACTGCCCGCCGCAGGGTGGTTTCTAACAATACACTGACAGTCTGTAGTTACGGGCATCGCTTTGTTGTTGCTACATGCATGTTAAATGGGGCTGACTGGCGCTCATGGGTGGAAGGCGAAGTTGAGAATTAAACTTTATTTTGCACTTGCACAAATAACATTCGAACTGTGATAGACCCCGGATAATTCACGGAGGTATTGTAATTGAACTTGGCTTGACACACTACCACGTGTATAGATCAGTTTTAGAAGTTATAAAAATGTATTATTTCTTAAAGAACATATAAACATTAACCTATGTCCATGTTGTCTGAGTAAAGAATACATACATACATACATACAGTCACGCCTCTTTCCCACAGGGGTAGGCAGAGACCACTTTGTTCCACTTGCTACGATCCTGGCATACTTCTTTTGCTTCATCCACATTCATTAGTCTCTTCATACAACATGCTCGTCGATTTCGGGTACTCTTGACCTGACCTGTTTCTAAAAGAAATAAATAAAAAGAAATAACCTGAGTAAAGAAACCTATTATTATTAATGTTAAATACCAAGATATGCCAAATGCCAAACTGTTTTGTTTCCTAACTGTCCTGCGTTTTTGTAGGTTACAAAAAAAACAGTCGAATTGAGAACCTCCTTTTTTGAATTCGGTTATAAGTTATAAAAGCGCTATATTTTGCGTTTGAAAGTAAAAACATGAAATCGGTAAAATAATTTTCTGGACACACCTCTGTATAAGATTGTCAATGTTAACAGTAATCTTTTAGCGAGCTTTGCGAAAATATACTCGTAATTAGAAATTTTAAGAATCTTGAGGCTCCTGAGTCAAACTGAAACTCTTCAGTGAACAAGCTTTTCATAAGCGCCGCCGGCAAGTCTCAAGCTTTCGCAGCCGTGAAACTCTAACAAGTATCAGAAAATATGCGACGGATGCATAAAAATCGCGCGCCTGTATTCCCAAGTAAGGTAGAGAGGGCATACGAAACGTCGCATAGACAAAACCATGATTATTTCACGTTTTGTTTCACACTTTTAGGATATTTCTTAAATGTAATTGCCGCTTTGCAGGACAGGCTTAGGCAAACAATTGGTAAACGAATAGTGTGATAGTGATAGCCATCCTGCTTGGTGTCGGGTTTAGAATATCTCTCCATTTCTTCCGTGGATGTCGTAAGAGACGACTAAGGAAATATTAAATAAAAATAAATAAATATCACTGGACAATTTTTACACCAATCATCTAGTCCCAAAGTAGGCAATTTAATGCCTGTGTTATGGGTACTAGACAACGGATAAACATACTTATATAATATAGATAAACATCCAAGACTCGAAAGCAAACATTCGTATTCATCATACAAACATCTGCCCCGACCGGGGATCGAACCCGGGACCTTAAGCTTCACAGTCAGGTTCTCTAACCGCTGGGCTATCCGGCCGTCAAATATAATATTATGTTCAGGTGAATTTTAGGCGACAGGCTAGCAATCTATCACAGTTATACCCGCCAACTTAAAACCTAAAAAAATGCTAGAAGTGGCTAAGAAAAAAGAGATAGTCATGGTATTGTGAATACATGATGTATGTATGTATGTTATGCCCATTCTCTTGCAACAAAAACCACACACGTGTCTACTGTAAAGGCCAGTCGTCAACCGACACGCCGAAAATCGATAATTAGGTCAAGCTAGTGAGGGAGGTCCTCACAAAAACCCCTAATGCCACCAGCAATCATGTGGACAGGGCCCCGCAGCCTCCGACCATCGCGGTGCCGGTTGTTTGAACCTTATACTTTTTATTGAGGAACCCTTGAAGAATGATGTTTTGAAAATAGGCCAAATTGGACCCGAAACCGTCGAGCATGTATGACGAAGATGAATACATATAAATGAATCGAGAGAAGTATGCCAGCATAGAAGCGAATGGCGCTCTGTTGTCTCTGAAGGTTTTAAAAGAGCTAAATGCAATGTATTAAGAAAGATTAATTAAACTCAGAACCGATCCTCCGCAAAGCTAAAATTTGACTAACTCGCTATAAATATGATTTTCATTGAGCAAGAAAACAAGAGTGATGTGTGTAACATATAACAGTAATTAAATTCATATTAATTAAGAGAAATGAACGTAAATCAACCGAGAGAAGTATAGGTATGCCAGAATAGAAGCGAGTGCCAGTCTGTTACCCCTACCTCGCAATGAAGAGGGTGTGTTTATCTATGTTTGCAAGTACTTTTATCAGATTGTAGTATTGTAGGGTACGTATAATAATAGTCCCATTTTTGTACATATATTACATACATACATACATACATATTCTCACGCCTGTATTCCCAAGAGGGGTAGACAGAGCACATGAATATATGTATTATTACACATTTATTGTATAAACTTAAGAAATCTGCTAAATAAAGTGTGGATGATAATGATGGCGGTTCACAGGATAATGAGCGCTCGGATATTCGTCCTGGAGCGTGATTGAACGAAGCCATAAAACAAGATGGGAAACTTGTAATTACGTTACGGGCGGATATAACATTTCTCCAGAACTCAAAGAAACGAGGCTGGTCGTGTTGCTACAGATTTTTCTCAGTTTTATGGATTCATGTCAAAGTTAATGAGATTTTTCGATCGCCGTCGAAGTGATCCGACATCTTTTCATCTTGTATCATTAAAGTAAAAGCTAAATCAGAGTTTGCGCGTTACCAGGAGCTTAAAGATTGTAAGGTCACACGTAATTTTCGGGGTTACTTATTGTCAAACACACCCTGTCTTATCGATCACAGTCAAGTATTACAACAAAATTAGAATGTTCTTCGGTACCTAAAGCTAATCGAAGTGAAGTTCATCAATCCGTGACAGTAATCATAATAATAGTTAAAGCACATATTGTTGAAGGCTGATTCAACCAAACGAGAATAAGATTTTAGAATAAGTCATTCTTTTCTTGCGAGCCAATTAATTTTCCACATGAAAAAGACGAAGAAACGTATTCCACATCTTAACTTCTTTCTTCTTGATCCACACTGTCCCTGCACTGTCACCCCCTCACCTCAAACCAACTCTAACCGCTTCTCCCTCCACAGGCGCAACACTGGCCGTCATCATCGACATGGACCACCGCACCTCCGTGATCTTCAGCGCGTGTGTGGCAGTCTTCTACACCCTCTTCGGTGGCCTGTACTCCGTGGCCTACACCGACGTCATCCAGCTGTTCTGCATCTTCCTCGGGCTCTGGATGTGCATCCCCTTCGCCTGGGCCAACGACCACGTCAAGCCGCTCGGGGGGATGGAGGTGGACTGGATAGGGCACATAGACTCCGAGTATTACTGGTTCTACTTGGACTATGGACTGCTGCTGATATTCGGGGGCATCCCGTGGCAGGTGAGGTTTTTTTGGATACAGTGTTAAGATTGCAATTCCAGGAGAGATGTCTGAGAATGTACATACTTTAAAATAACCAATAAAATCGCTTCACGTAGCCATCTCAATACGCGTTCTCGCACATTTCCAGTACATAAACATAGTTCTAACATGTTAAGTAAAGTAACATCGCAATAGTTCAAGCTATCATAGTTTATTCTTCCTTGCTTTCCCATCTCATAACCAAGGTACTCTCTTGCACCAGGTGTACTTCCAACGCGTGCTGAGCAGCAAGACGGCGGGGCGCGCGCAGGTGCTGTCGTACGTGGCGGCCATCGGCTGCATCTTCATGGCCATCCCGCCGGTCCTCATCGGTGCCATTGCTAAGGCCACAGGTCGGTAACCTTTTGACAACTGACTTTTGTAAAGTTTTGACACATTTTTTAATCGGTGATCATGATCAGGAACATGAAACTACCATGAGACTCATTTATAGTGAAATAAACGGATCTATTCACGTTCTTATATTGAGATTAGCTTGATATGTTTCGGTTTAATTCGTGACCCATCATCTGGAGCTTCGCGCCACGGCAGCTGCCGCTCTTTCCTTGTAACTGCTTGATGTTGCTGCATGATAGGACACGAATAGGCTCGAAACGTGTTAAGCTATTCTCGTCATAAAAACGTGAGTAGATCCGTTTTATTACACTACGGTGATCAGAAGTTGAAAAATAATAATAAAGAACCTAAATAGATGTAGATATCGGCAATGAGTGGTAGTCGAGCCGTGCGCGAGGTAAATGTAATTTTTTGACACTTATATAGACAGTAATAGGTACATTTTATCTCGCGCGCGACTTGTTTTGTGCGAAATTGAGTTTGATGTTCTCGTGGAATACCTAGTACAAAAAACACTTCTTTCGGCAGAGCACACGAAACGTTATGTAGACAAAACTATGACTGTTATTAGTTAGTCGCCTACGATATCCACGGTAAGAATGGAGAGGCGTAGTACTTAACCCGATATCACACGCAATTTGGAACAACCAATTTGAATACTACGGTAGTTTTTTACAATTAACAATGAACCAAACAAGTAAAACTAAAGCCTGACAACTATCTATTTAGCCCTGGCGCAGTGTCGCTACTATCAGTTTACGTATGGCAATAATGTGCATACGTCATATATAGTCAGCATGGTGTGTATTGGTTTGTGTTGATATTTGAATAATACCAATACATTGTTTACAGAGAATCAGACATACATACAAACATATTCTCACGCCTGTATTCCCAAAAGGGGTAGGCAGAGCACATGAATGAAAAAAAATATATATATAGAGCACATGAATTCAAAAATCCAGTGCCACGTTTAGCAATTTCAGGGTAACCAGATAGTTAAGCATGAGATTGTAGTGACAGGTTGCTAGTCCATCGCCCACAATACACTAACCCTTTCCCTGAGTCGCCTCTTACGACACCCACGGGAAGAAAGGGGAGGTGTTATTCTAAAAGCCCTAACAGACGACAAAATTTGGTTTGGCCCGAACCACGAACTTGGTTGGCTCCAAACCAAATTCGAACGTGTGTTCAGCGGTTTGGTCAACATTTCTGTTAGGGCTTTGTAATATTATCTATTCGTCAAAATTCGATTCCAAATACTCAATATTTAGAAGTAGGTATTCTTCATATTCTGACTCTGGTGAAGTTTGATCTTCGTCAGATGTTGTGTCGCTTTCAGGACCACCAACCTCGATTATAAATCGTTCAGTCTGGGATTCGATTATAGGACCTTTATTCCTTTATCGTGGATCTACATACACATTATATGAGAAAATAAAATCTATTAAGTTTAAGTATAACAATTAACCAGTTCAATACAACCGCACTGTAAAGTGTCAGTACCAGTCATGTCAGTAACCAATTGCAAAACATTTTTCAATGGAATACTATTCAATCCTTCGTCCTTTCTTTGCTTTAAATACTTAATCGTATTTAAAAGGTTTTTCTTGCATCTTTTGGAATATTTTTCGGCATTTTTATGCTAAAATCGTTTAAATCACGACATATTTTCGTTTTGTTTACATCGGTGACATTCGATGACATCCAATGTCTGATGTCAAAGTGTAATCATTGCCAGTAAAAGAAATTAATACCACTGAAAATACGCAACATGGCGAGGGCCAAATAGATAGTTGTCGGGCTATACCTACTGAACTTTATTTAGGAAAAAGCTATCGTAGCCCAAACTTTACGGCCTAATATAAAGTATATTTTTTTACAAGTCATAATGCCAGGTGGCATTCTGTTACGACATTCTTGTGGATAGTAAATCTTTTAATATTTTCGCGACGTGCACATTTGGAGTGAAACAGATCTAACGACCGGATCGCGTGTAGTAATGTTTTATTTAAGGCGAGGTTCACAGCTGTCCGGTAGACCCGTACGGGCTGTTACTACGACGCCCGGAGCGGGAGCACAAATGAGGAACTAGAGCATCGTTTCACAGCGACGCGGATCGGGTCCTGTGCGCACCAATCCGGGTCGCTGTAAATCGATGTTCTAGTTCCTCATTTGTGTTCCCGCTCCGGGCGCCCACAGTAACAGCCCGTACGGGTCTCCCGGACAGCTGTGAACCCAGCCTTAAGCTCCATACTTCGATCTATTCGTATTCGCTTACTGTCGTAGGTTTTGGACAGCTGTTGACGAGGCCGATATTCGACGAGATTGTTCTATTTTCCTGGCTTAAAGTAAGCCTTCAGGAGAATCAAATATTGGTCGTAAAAAATATCCCGCGAGAATTACCTTTATCTCAAAAACGTGGAATTAGGGGAATAGTGTCGTTTTCTATCGATGGTTTAGTTTCAGAAATTGATCTGTACAAATAGAAACGAATTATAATAGAGAGATAACTGCCATCTTTGTAAATAAATAGACAATTACAACTCCCACGTCAAAGAAAATCTACAGACTCGGCTTAGTTTTGATCTTACAAAAGCTGAGTATAACAAGGGACTATCCGACCCTGAAACCTTCTTAGAAATCGTTATGCTTGTAAAATAATGTTTACTGAGGAGAATTAACATGTCGGCGCCCGGGGCAGCCCGTGTCGCTCAATATTTTAACGAGCTCTTTCTATTCTATTTTATGCTTTTAATGTCAAACACGGCTGTGTATTTGTTTAATATTCCGTTCATTCCCTTTGGCATAATTCTCCTGGAAACAATCAGGTTCAAGGTTGTAGAAATACACGAGTTTGAATTTGCTGATTTAAAAGCTGGAACTGACTCCCTAGATTATTCACTGGGGCGTAAATAAGCAGTTACATTAGAAGCTACAAATATTATGATGTTTAAAAATGTAAGCCTTTTTTTAAATACCAAAATATTGCAGCTCAAAGTTACTGAAAAAAAAACCATTACTAAGGTAAAGGTCCACCATGTGCCGATGCACAGATGCTATACTCCATTTAATTTAACATTTGAATTAACGAATTTTAAGAAGCAGTCATCATAAACCTTTTATCGGTTTTTATTATTATAGGTTTAATATTAAATACTGACGTTTTTTATTTACATTGCTCCTAATGAATTGATGTCTGTTACTGTTAATATTTAAAGAAACCATTCGGTCAAAAATACTGTTATGAAGTCTTACCCGTTTTATGAATTATATAATAGAATATAGAATGAGAATAATTGACCGGATTGAACACTATATAATTTATTTAAACAAAACTTCAAGTACAAGACATACTTAGGTTATGAAGTTATGATCCATTACTAATGGAGAATACATCTGTACATAAAAACTATACCCTCATACATAATATTATCATTGGTAAACTGTAGGGATGTTAATAAAAAACAAGAACATTTCATTATTTTATTCAGATTCTAGTTCTGATTCAGACTCATCATTCGTATTATTTTATAATTAATTGTTGTTCAATGGTGTTGTCGATAAGGGAATCCAACTTCAACATTTTTTCTTCCTCTTTTATGACATGTTGAATACACGACTTCCATTTTTCAGCAGTTGTTTTTGAAATTGCTTCCGGAACTAAATGTTTCATCGTTTTTACTTTGAAGTCTTTATTATGAGTGGCTATGTAGCCTTTGACCTGCGACCAAATCATCTGTATTGAATTGAGTTCATAGTGATATGGTGGTAACCGTGCACCGGGGTGGTAATCTCCCTCTTCTTTTTTGGCTTCAAATATCAATTCACCTCCTTCAAGAAATCCTTCTGATAATCCTAAGGGAGAAATAATAATGTCTACTTAAAAAACAATATAAACAAAGTAAGACTTTACACAATGAAAATATCTCCCCTATCATAGAAAAATTCTAATAGTATGTTCTATACATACATACATGAAGTAGTGAGTAGTTTTCCAAATAAGACACCTACTGGTACAACTTTCATCCTTGTATTTAAATATAATATCAATAATAATGTTGATACACTATTATTTGTTTGAAACCAGCATAGAAGCTAATAAATAAAGTTTACCTCTTTATATTATTAATATTTATCTAAACTATAGGTCTGTCTGAAAAAAATGCTTACCAATATGCAAAATAATAAGTCTTTTGCCTTTTCCAGTAAGAGCTTTTAAGCCAGTTGATAATCCCTGGCGGTGAGCTTCTTTATTTGAGCTGATTTGGGTATCCTGCCAAACCACCGATTTTGTGTGACCTGTATATAACAAAATAATTAACTATTAACAAAATACATATTTTTAGAACTAGGAACTGTCATTGCAACAAATAATTAACTAGTTTATACCTTCATTCACCCAAGTTTCGTCAAGATAAAATATTTTCTTTCCCATGCTTCTATGTTTTCTTATTTCATTTATATAATTAATTCTCCACACAATTATCTCGGCTTTATCAATCAAAGCACTTTTGCGAGAGCGATTTGCATAGGTATTTGAACAACAGTTTTTGAGTTAGAACTCTGTAAAGGCTGCTCCGGGACAAACTAGGCAGGGAGTCATTGTTATTAATTTGTTCTAATACTTTATAGAGTAGGTATCTCATTGCGAAAGAAAAACCCATGAACTATTCTTCGAATTCCAGTGAGTGTGTGGTTTCATCCAGATTATTTAATTGGTATGGTTGTTTGAAAAATCCAGTGCCACGTTTAGCAATTTCAGGGTTACCAGATGGTGATACGTGGCACTGGATTTTCGAATTCATGTGCTCTGCCTACTCCTCTTGGGAATACAGGCGTGAAATATGTATGTATGTATGTATGTTGTTTGTTCTGATGTTCAGGAGGTGACTTTATTTCGCCTTCGGTTTTTTTCCTTAATTATATTGTATATACCTAGTCCCGATGGATATTGCGGCGGTTTCGGCTGTCTTCTTAACAACTTCTGATTTACGGAGGAGTTCATCTTCAGGCCACATTTCCAATCATCTTGTAAATGTTTAAAACCGTTTGTTTTTCACTAAGAAACAAGGCATTTTGCTTCGTTCTCTTCTTCTTGGGTGATCGCGACTATCGCGAGTGAGAACTTTCAATCGGGATTCTCCCCATTCCACTGGAACCGGCTTCGGCGTCATCCATTGTCCAAATAAACAACACGAAGTTGTAATTTAAACAAAAACTTTAACAAAACCTGAAGATAATCTTTAATAACACCTAACCAAAACTTGAAACAAAACGAATTACTTATTAACATAAAAACCACAACAAAGAGTACTCGAAATCGCTAGAGATTCTAGAGAATGGAGTGACGTTTGACGTTTAACGTTAAAAAGAATAACAAGTGTCAGCTATGGTGCACAACCACTGCTTCTTTAGGTCTTTTATTGTCGATGGTTTGATTCACTATCATTACTACTATATCCATTCGTATTTTAACTTATTAATGTGTAAAAGTTTGTTAAAAATATGATAATAATTACACAGAATGTCATAATTTATGAAATAAAATATAAAAAGGAAGGAATATAATTTATATCGATACTTCATGTAATGTTTTCGATTTCATGCATTTGTGTTCCTAATAAAACACCTAAAATTTATTCTCGATAGGTCTTTTTAATGCTAAATTAAATGGAGTATAATGAACATCGAATTGCTAAAGGCTATTTGCTTTGTTTCATCGCTTGGTGTGCGCCAATGCTATACTAAATGTATGGAGAAGCGCGTCTACAGCCAGCGGTGGTCACTAGTGGCTCCAATGTGGCCACCACCAGTGGCTTAGTGTCCGGGGGCCCTAAAAATGTCTAAGAAATGTGAAATAGCCATGGATTTTGACAATGTACCGTTTCTATATGCTCTGGCTACCCCATTTGGGAACACAGGCGTGATGTGTCCTTTCTTATCCAGCCTGGAACGAGACAGACTTCAAGGGTGACCTGACGGCGGACGGGGAGCTGACGTCGGACCAGACGTCCATGATCCTGCCGCTGGTGCTGCAGCACCTGACCCCGGACTTCGTATCTTTCTTCGGGTTAGGAGCCGTCTCCGCGGCCGTCATGTCCTCGGCCGACTCCAGCGTGCTGAGCGCCTCGTCTATGTTTGCTAGGTCAGTATCTAAAATAAGTGATTTGAGTAATCTTGAATTTGTTTAATTGTAAGAAATTTGCGACCTGCAGGGTTGTTGTCTAACGCATTAAAAATGTACATCGGTTTAACGAAAGAAAGCGATCTAGATCTCAAGCGCTGCGGTAAAGTGATTTCGTGTAAAAAACTGTATTTCGATTGTGAGAGCATTTGCTTAGATGAACGAAGCATTTGAACGCAACGGAATGTTTAGTTTTCCCAAAAATGCTTAAATGAATGAGTGATTAGATTCGCACGGAAGGCAAATTTCAATGTAGTACAGAATTACGACATCGCATTAGAAACCTTTGAAATTTAAATTCATGCGTTGCAGTGGCTCGGCAACCCCGACAACGTCCTAAACGCGTTATTGTAGACGTGCAGCCCGCGCCCGCCTTCACCCCCTTCGCCTTTAGCGCGCCGCGTGCGCACATCCGTACCAATATATAAATGTGAAAGTGTGTTTGTTTGTTTGTTTGTTTGTTTGTTTGTTTGTCCGTCTTTCACGGCTAAACGGAGCGATGGATTGACGTGATTTTTTAGGTAGAGATAGTTTAGGGCACGGAGAGTGACATAGGCTAATTTTTATCCCGGAAAAAATTGATGTTCCCGAGGGAAAACAAAAATATAGTTTGCTTGATAGATCGATATCGATCGATGATAGATCGATATCAATCGATAACCGATCGATAGATGATAGATCGATGGCGCCGTGTGTCGTTTGAAACAAGAAGTTTTCTTATAGTTGTGCTTTATACCGCAATATAACCGAGTTCCACGCGGGCGGAGCCGCGGGCAGAAAGCTAGTTCAATATTTTTTTGGAAATTTCCCGATGAAAAAAAAAAGATTTTTTATTTGAATATTGTGTTCTGTTAGTGATTCTGAGAATCAGGAATTTATTTCAGTACGGATGTCATTATCACCCCGTATAAAATTGGTGGTTTGACGCGTAGCCTTTGCCCCCAGGAACGTGTACAAGCTGATCTTCCGGCAGAACGCGTCGGAGATGGAGATCATCTGGGTGATGCGCGCGAGCATCCTGGTGGTGGGCTTCCTGTCCACGCTTATGGCGCTCACCATCCCCTCCATCTACGGCCTCTGGTGAGTGTACAGGCCTGGAAACAAGACCGTTACAAAAAAAATAGTGACACAGAAAAAAAACTGCGTCTTTTTTGTTGGGGTTGTTTACCCATGGGATAAAAGAGGACCCTTGTACCTACTAAAACTTCCCTGTCTGTCCGTCTGTCCGTATGCCTGTTTCCTGACTGTATTTCAAGAATCGCAATAACTAGATAATAGTTGCAATCGTGGTTGCAATATTCACAAATTGTGTAATTTTGCTGCCTCTACGTTGCTGTTTTTTTGCTACCAGTAGGCGCAAGACATTCATAAAATATTCTGTTGTATCCATATTTAACTACAAATAACAAAATTATAAAAATAATTACTTCAGGGGGCTTTATTTATAGGTAGGCAGAGCAACAAAGCGTTACATAAACCAAACGATGATTGCTTCACTTTTAATAGCCACGTCACAGTATAACGATGTTTCCCTGTTAAGCGGGCCGCACACCAGCGCTACATGATACACGCATCGAACATTTACGTCGCCACAATGTGTGACACAAAAAACGAACAGGTTCGATCTTGAATTATTGTAGCGCGGATGACGTCTCGCCACAAAGTGTGTCCGCTACAAATGTATCCTCGGTGTGCGTGCTCACGTAGGAATGTATGGGGGCGATAAATGTGTCGCATTTAAAATGTGACGCTACAGTTGTGAAGAGACAATTGTATGCCTGGTGTGCGGCCTGCTTTAGGGATATTGTAATACTGTGACGCTAGCCTGTCAACTCAACATTATCCAACAGACATGTGTAATTACAATTACAATTACGAGTAGTACCATCGAACCAATTGATTCCTGACCCACCATAGAACCTATAAACAGTAAACGTCATACTGACATTACATTGCTCAACGAGTGAAATCTCTATAACGTTTATTGTGACAACGTTCTGCGATGGGTCAGGAATCAGTTGGTTCGATAGTACATACATAGCGGGGTATTAGGTATTGAAATTTAATTGTGGTGATTTTTTAAACGCCCTTAATGATGAAAAGATGGTCTATTACTTCAATTTAAGGACGTATGTAATCAATGTCGACATAAATCAAATTACAAAGCCCTGGCGAAAACTCGACGCCATTGTTAATATTGTTATCGATAAAACAATGTACGTTAACCGCAATCTGTAAACCGCTTTGTCACGTGAATTATTAATTACCAATTAGGCCGTGTGCTAATTATCAGTACAAATACTTGGTTGGCGTTAAAGCCGCGGTGCGGTTTGCTACGCCTCCAATTGGTTTTCAATCTGGTTAAGGATTTAATTCTGCTGTTGATTCATTGTTGAGCGGTAATCCAGGTTTTGTCATGCCAGCATACATAATAATCTGAAGTTGCCATCGATTCACAATTCGGCCACTTCCCATTTTGTCGACTTTCCCATGGCGTCCATATTTCCATTTCGTTCACAATACCATTATTACCATTGCATGTCTCTATAAAACCACTTTAATTTGTTTTTAAACCGAAACGTTTCTGTGTGCTCTGTATGTGTGACATGTGTGTCAATATTCTCATTTCGTACACATTCTAATTTCGTCCACAAAATAAATAAAATTTTAGCTTAAACTATATTTTTTTTTGCATTAAAATGGGCTAAACCTGTGGACGAAGTCGGATTGTGAACGAAGTGGAAACATGGGAGAAATGGGAACGTTGTCTAAGAGGGGATGTAGTGGAAATAGAAAAAGGACGAAATTGGAATGGGATTGTGGACGAAGTGAACTTAAACGTAAACGTTGTTGTAAACATTGAGTGTTTGCCTATTTTTCACGGAGACGTTCGAAATCCTGTGATGACAGCCTTCTGTCAATTGCATCTTGTACGACATCTCCCTGTTGAAATAATTATTGCATAGATATAACCTGGGTGGATGGTCCAAATAGAGAGGAGCTATTAAGGGCGCGTCGATACTTACTCGTGTCGCAAGAGGTAATGGCGCTATGAACGCTCTAATGTTGCTGCGTCTGCGCACGTGCTGTGGATGCGCTGCAGAACTACAGGGTTGACTGCTCTTTTTGAATTTCAAGTTTGAAAAAATAATCCTTAAAATACAGCAACCAGAACTTAAACAAATACTAAGAAACTTTAAGATCTGTTTTTTTCCATTTGCTGATTTGAAGAATATAAGATAGTATACATGTAGGTATTGTAGGTACGCCTTGAAATACTCGTATAAATATGTATCTTACAGCACAGGATTTTAATAACACTGTATAATTAGCTCCCTAATCGTATTGCTTGTGTTTTAAAGAATACTCTCCAACATTCGAATGAAAATAGATTTATTTCACAATGCTTTTATGAAAAAGAAATAAGTAAAAAATAGTATAAATAAATAAAAAATAGCAAATAATTTGGCCGCTGGATTGATTGGAGACCTTGAAAAACAAGCTCGAACGCGAACTAGTAAAATATATCCATGTGTCGTTACTGGGCAAGATGTCTGGGATTCTAATTGACAAACAATCCAAAATTCACACACTCATAAATAATAGCGGGCAGCCCTATTCGGATTCAGCGTTGAAGGACAAAACTGCAATTGGACTGACCCGTCATGATCTGCGGCAACGACGGTGATTCACACGAGGCCTAGGCTGTATTATAATTGGTGTCGCAATGCGACTGCCGGGCGAGCGGCGCAGGAGGCAGATATCTGACTGATTTGTCACTTGTGATAATAACAAGCATCGGTGTCCCATTGATGGAATAAAGCCAACCCTGGATTTCTAAATCCCTCGTGTTTGTCTGACAAGGTTCTTCTGTAAGCTTAGCATAGATACACGCGTGATACGACACGCGCGCGGGATAGACTACTTATCACTTTCTGAAGTTTTTAATTAGACAGTGACAGGTATAGTCTAGAGTCTAGAGGTATTTTGCGCGTATCTCTACTAGCGCATTGCTATGCTAAGCCTGAAGGCGGAGTTGAGATGTTCTTGTAAGTAAACATTTGTACAAAAAACCACAAAATACAAAAAAAACTTAGGTTCGAACTTTTTGGTTATACCAACAGCCTACACTACAGAAATTACGGCATTATTTTTTAGGCAAGCAACCTACTCATCGGGTGGCCACAGCTTGCCTGCATCATCAGTGGCCATTAATTCACTCCTTTGATGAGTTTGATTATACAATTTGACACACACACACACACACACACACACACACACACACACACACATACACACATCCTCACGCCCGTATTCTCAAGAGGGGTAGGCAGAGCCCATGAATTCAAAAATCCAGTGCCACGTTTTGCAATTTCAGGGTAATCAAATGGTAAAACGTGATATTGTAAGGACAAGTTGCTAGCCCATCGCTCACAATACACTAACCCTTTCCCAGAGTCGTCTCTAACGACACCCACGAGAAGAAAGGGGTGAGGTGCTATTCTAACCCGGCACCACACGGGCGGTTACAATGTGAACAAGTTTCGAAAGTTATCTGTTAGAGTGTACAAAGTTGTACCGATCACCGCGCGCCCGAAACATGTGCATAAATTATTCGGAAACGTATCGATCCGACCCTATCCGCCCGTCACGTGGTTTAGAAATTCCTAAACGAATAAAATATTGACAAATGGATCGGGGAGGCAAACAGCTTCGACAGCGAAAAAATTGAGTACAAAACCTAACCTAAATTTGCGGGATACCTTTTTATCTACCACGTTGAGAAGGGTATCGTATAATTCTTTGGAGTGTATTTTTAGCGCTTTTGTATCGATCTGGTGCTTTCACAAGGGTACCGCGTGCCGTAGATTAAAAAAAATCCTCGACGAATAAGTTTTGCGTTCTAACTTGCGTGACGACATTGAATGCAAATTTGCGGAAAAACTTCGCACCAGATTGTTTGTTTTAAACGCGTTATGAATAATCTGTTTGGTGTCAGGTTAGAATAACACCACTCCATGTCTTCTATGGATGTCGTAGGCGACTGAAGAAATAAGTATGCTTCAAGCGGCTGGCTAGCAACCTGTTACTATTATGGCTTTTTCATCTACTTTAAATCTAATGCTTTAAGTGGCTCTACGAAACGTGAAATAGTCATGATTTTGTCTATTGTACGTTTCATGTTTCTGTCTACCCAATTAAGGTTCAATTAAACCAAAATGTAATTTTGAAACAAGTTTTTCTTACTCGGTCTTTTCGTAGGAAAAATTAACATACTTGCGAGTAATTTTACTCTGGTATGATTGAATGCAGCCTAAGGAACATAGGCGTGATTGTATTTATTAATAATAAACAAAGCGGACATATTGAATTCTGAATTACAGTGACAAAGGAATATAAACGTAATTCAGCTCTATAATACACTATGCAATAAATTTTGTCCCTAAACCTCATTCTTTCCATCGATCTTAGAAAAGGCTTCGCGTCCGACGTTCACCGCGATTTGTCACTGTTTGGTGCGATAAGTCTCTGCCTATCTTACGTGTTCGACAGAAACGTGCCTTCGAGCTTTGAGATGCGACAGCACCCTGTATGTATACAAGGCGTATCAGACACCTTGGTGATAATTCACAGGGGTATTTATAAGAAGCTCTGGAATCTATAGAAAATACTAATTTATAATAAAAAAAAAATCCGTCATAAAAAACCTCAGTAATCAATCTTTTTAACTCAAGTTTTTCGTTTTTTCTTTTTCTACGAACGCAGGACATTACGACATCAAATGGTCTTTAGAAGTTTGACGTTATTGTCAGCTATACTGATGTAGTGGGATTTTCCCCATTATTAGTTCTTTTTCAAAAAGTTTGAGATGCTATATTTAGGTATTTAAAAAGTCGTACATTTTTTAATATTTGTTTGTAGCTTGTGACAGAATCCCAACCTGTCACTTATTCTATATCTTAACTTAAACTTTCTTAAGTAGCATTTCGTGGTCGATCTACCCCATTTGGGAATGTAGGCATAATGTGTGTATTTGTTGATTCTATAACTGCTTATACATATAAGTCCCAGCGAGTTATATCCCGAAGGGCTCTGTACCAGCTTGTATAGGTGTGTAAGCATAATACTGCCTATTATGCTATATTATATATTAATATAGTATATTAGGACTTATTTTTAAAGCTTCCAAAGACTGAACATTCATGGCAAAACGCCGACAGGTTTCGACCGTTGCGACGTGCCGAAAATAAGTCAGACACCTCCCCCAACAGAATCCGTGCTAATCTGAGAACGTACATTAAAACTTCATGCTCCGGTCTGCATGCAAATCCGGATCCAGCCGGATATAACCGGATGGAGGCTGTTAATTGAAACTCGATCAGTGCTCACCCCCTCGCCCCACCTCCCCCATTTGAATTGAAAATGGAACTATTTTTATAACGTCGCCTTGCTAAGTAGATGGTATTTCTAGAAACTTGTGCGGGAGTCTATAGTAATTTTATAAAGACACTAGCTTTTGCCCGCGGCTCCGCTCGCGTTAAATTCGGGCTATCACAGAAGAGATAGCACACATACCAATTTTATAGCTTTCTACATT
>BHDV01017866.1:23986-53770 GCA_005406045.1 Adoxophyes honmai | reverse complement strand
AGCTAGATAAATTATATGTAAGATTTGTGTTTTTCTGTACACTTATTGCTGTTGGTTTCTCCAATAAATAAAATAAAATAAAAATAAAAATAAAGTATTCCGCTGGTGGGTCCAGGGTCTACGTAACTGGTAGTTGAGTTAGACAAGACTCCTAGGCCGGGGGAGCTACACTCTTCAGTTAAGGCACGCTTCTCCCTCGTGCAAAGTCTACGGCATGCAGCTAAAGGTAGAAGGAGACAGCAGATGTTGGGGAGGTCTAACAATTGTTTTATTTTATCCCTTCGTGTACCTACTATGTAATACGGATGTTTGCGCTGGATTACCAAGCCGATTAGTTGGGCGAGAAATGCACCAGCCCTATTGTCATGGCTAATTTGATTTAATTTTGATTTTATTTGGTGAAATGTTAGCCAAGAGGCTCCTCTGACCCAGGAGAACTACCTTTATTTTTTATTATAAATTGAAGTTTCATGTTCAGATTGCTGACAGTTAAACGTTTGTTGAACAGGTCCAGCTGTTCCCGTTCCGGACGATGGCGATGGTGATGTCGCTGTTCACGCTGGCCTTCATATCCTGGCTGTCTGTGTAAGTAGACCATTGTTTACTCTCCGAAGTATAGACCTTTGGGTGTACTAACTTGAGCACCAGCCTGTCATTATACGGAATTGTAAGGTAAAATGGTGGTCAAGCACTGGGCGCTAGCACTAAGCGTAACTTGTTAATGTGTAGAAAAAGAGCTTTTAAATACTAGCTAGTATTCTACGAAAAATAAATAACAACATACAATGTTTAATACAAATCTCAACTAGAAAAATACCACGGTTTTCAATGAAGTAGGTATCTAAACCCTAGTGAATTATCGCCCGGAGGTAATATGTTACAGTTTATACAAACGAGCAGCAAAACTAACATTGCACAACAAGAGAGGTGTTTGCGCCGACCATGTTATTTAAATAAGCCCCAAATCTGTTCTCTAGTATAATTCAAATCTGTAACCAACAGCAATCTTCAGAAGTACCTGCTTAAAGTGTTATCTGTTGCAATTCCCAAGAACACTGACTGATTTAAGCCGTCATAGTAAGTCTTCCGATATCGGATTAACCTTCTTAGGTAAAGGCCGGATTTTGGGTTTCCTAGTTAGAGTTTGGACGGAATTATTGCAACTTCAAGGCCACTTCCTAAAGCGACTCGTAGCTATCTATGGTTAAAGATGCTATCTTAAGTTCTTAACCTGCAAGATGTAATCCATTTAGGAAGACAACGGGAAGCATTTTGTAGGTTACTTCGGGTCTTTTTACAAGCGAAGCATTGATGTTGTAATGTTGACACGATGTTAGAATTTAAATACTGTGCTGTGCTTACCAAACGTCAAAAGACAACATTCGTTGATCGATGTAGTCTGGAGTACATGGGGCGACCACAGATAAAAAAAACCACGAGAAACATATTTAAATCGTAAATCTAACAAATTATTTCACTAAAAGCGGCAACAGAAAGCGTTTAATGTCCGCTCCATCGTCCGTCTCCAGCCTCAATTTGTCTCGTAATTTGCGAGAATTATTAAAAGAGGACTAACAATTTGAAAGGAAGCAATCCAATGAAGGACTCTACAAATATTATAATTGATTCAGCCCTCATTTGCGAAATATTCATAAATACAAATACAATTAGTCTGATCAAAGCCGGTATTTCAGAAATTATTGTCTTAAATTTATGTTCCTAATTTCATGTTTCATCTCTCTTGGATGTCCTTTGGAAATGATTATAAATATTTAATTACGCCTCTACTTATTGGGATAACGAAATGGCTTCTTTTTCTTGGTAACGTAATTACTAACATCCTCGCGAAAGATAAAGATTTCTCAGAGAGAATCATTTATGAAACTCGGGAGATACACTCTACTTGTCTAACTAGAGACATCGGAAAAACAACACAGTCATGTCATGAGCCGTCCAACTGTACTCAAAAATAAAATCTCACACAAATTATCTTTCTAATTTGATCCTCAATAGTCCTATTTAGCTCACGAACCTGACTAAAACTTACCAAATGGATATCAAACTTCATGAATGATGGCCTACGCGTCGAAAAGTGACGATACGTGACTATTCTGTGCAGTGAGAGGGAATAGATCACGACTTCACTTGACAGTAGGCTATTACGTCCTGTCGCTAATTCTGAGATGACAAGTAAATGATGCGACGGTTCGCTGGTGGGCCAACGTTTCAAGCCATTTTATCCTCATGTGAAGGGGAATCGTGATCGAGAATTTGATGATTGCAATCGCTGTGATTGCCTTTCGCTGCCGCTGAGACGTGAGATGCTACTTTATAATCAGAGATCGGATAAATTTGCGACATTGTTTGCAATTATGTGGACATGACTCCAAAATTAATCAAAATGTTATTCAGTTAATTAATTTTTTACATACAAACATACATGCATATAATCACGTCTACGTTCTAAAATGGCGTAGGCAGAGCACACGAAACGTGAAATAGACATAACCTTGATTATAACTATTTCACGTTTCGCAGCCACTTCTAGCATCATTATTTTAATTTTGTACTTGACATATAATTTGATTCCTAGTCAATAAATACAAAATTTTGTGAAAATATAGGTTTATTAAAAAAAATTGTCTGAATTTTTCCAAATCGTTATTTACTGATTATAAGAACATTAATATTTACGGAAACTATAACCATTTTAAATATGAACCTTTTGCTAATAATTATTTATGTAATTAATCGTCGTCGTAACGTCAATTTTTTTTAAATTATTATAGAATATACGTGCTTATAAGCACTTTATAATTAAACTATTATCGCCAAAAATTCAAATTATATTTCAATGAATAATTAATTAACAGTTTGATTAATTTTGGAGTCATGTCCACATTATTGCAAACAATGTCGCAAAATTTTCCGATCTCTGTTTATAATTGTAAAGCTTGACCCGACAGACGTTGTCCTGTCTTTATTATGAAATTTATGAATGTCGAATTACAATTGTTTTATTAAGAAAAAAAATGCAAATTGTTTTTACTAATGTTTTAAGGATCACATTCGTGTGATTTCTCTACAAAATAATTTTCGGTTTAATGATTGAAGAAAGATTCAGTGTTGTAGATAGAAACATTTTAAAATAGCCAAAACCGTAATTTAAATCTGATTATTAATTCTGATTTTCACATTCGACCTTTCATATTTTAAATCAAGCATTACTAAATTACTAACATCAGCATACACCGGTTTCGCGGGGGCAAAAATGTACCAGTGCTAGTGCTTAATTAAAAATCGACTAAGTTTATCGACATTGATTAAAAATAAGTTTTTAATCATCATTATCATAACGTTTTGCCGTGTGGTGTCGAGATAGAATAACACCTCTCCATTTCTTCCGTGGATATCGTAAGAGGCGACTAAGGAAATAGGTTTAGGTAGGTTACGTCTACCTAAACCTAGTACCTACGTAGTACTAACCTACGTCTACCGTTATAGAATCACACTACTGAGTGAGCACCAGCACTAACGCCAACTTTTGCAGGTACCTCTTCAACTCTGGCTACCTCTCCCCCGAGTCCGACTACTTCAACTGCGTGGTCAACATCCCCGAAGACATGGGGCGCGTGGACGAGCCGTCGGAGGCCGGCGAGCAGATGTCGGTGCTGGGCGGCGTGCCGGGCCGGCTGTACGGCGCCGCCAGCACCCTGGTCGGCCCGGATGAGCGCGCCGGCCGCATCAACCCGGCCCTCGAACCAGACGACGATCTCGACGACCCCAACGATGGACCCACCCCCCTCTTCGGCTCCAGCCCCGCCCCACCCCCCATCCAACCCCTCGGCAAACAGACCGCTTTCTGAGACGCGCACCCCTAAGAATAAAGTGTTTAGACGGTTTGTTACGCTCAAATAGGTGTCTTCTTCCGTACGCACTTTTATAAACTGTATAACTGTAAACCAACGACGTTTATATCTCTAGCCGTAAGCCCTAGAGCAGTAGTTCCCACGATATTGTGATCGCAATAATCGACACGGCGTCCCGTCGCCGTAGCGTGTGTAACGTATTTGTATAAACGAAACTCATACATATCAGAATGTGAATTTTAACTGTTAGAAGAGATATTATATACATTATTTATATCAAAGAAGATTCCTTATTTAAGTCAATTAACGTAGGAGATGAGCTCATATGTGTTGCGCGCTTCATAGGTACTAGTGGCGCGGCGCGGGCGCCGCCCGGAGCGGCGCGCGCGCAGGCGGACCGAACAGTATTTATGAAATTGTATCAATTTCAAGTGCCCTCATAGAGACTTGCACTTGTAGAGAAAATCCTGAGCTGCAATATAATTTATGAACGCAATATAGAACGTTATTGTTTTTGAAGTCTAGCTTTAAATTATAGAAAGAAATGATTTGTAAATATTATAATTTATTTTGTATTAGACATTGTTCGCTTCGCACTGAACTAGCGCTAGTTTTATGAAGGTATTTTATTAAATTTATCGTAATGTTAACGAGGCTTTATCAGACATATCAAAACTACAGATTATTAATGTACCTTGTCTAATGTGAGTGAATAGCATTTTGCCGCAACGAATAGTTGAAAAATCATGATTGATGAGGCTTTGGGCCTATAAACTCGACATGTGCAGATATATTTGTTCCCAATCTGCACATAGATATAACATGTATATGTATATGTGAGCACGATATATAGCTGTGCACGATTCAGGGCAAGCGACTGAACACTCACGGATTTATCGTGTGACCCTGTAGGTAACGTTTCATCTTGATGTATGTGTGTAGGTGCCCGCGCCCCGCGGCCCGCCCCTCCGACCACGTGTCCAAATTTACCTTTGAATGTAATCGTGCTTCTACACCTCAGAGTATATCTATACTACTATACTATACTATACGTCTGTTTTAAATAATTGTTATAGTATATAATTAAAATATATGACGCTGTAAAGCTATATCGTAATATATCGAAAGTTTAGAACCTGCGTTGCAATATATCAAAGTATATTTTTAATGTGATATACAAAAGTCACCTGCCTATAATGTAGGTTTATAATAAAGTATAGTGAAGGATGCTAAGACTTCGGACACGAAACATATCAAATGAATGCGAGTTTAATGTTAATGTATTACTGAGACATATCATATCATAGTGATGTAGAGTGACAGAACATATCAATATTTCTAAGTGTAGCTTTAGGTATCGTTGTTGTTCTTCGACCGCGCTTTCTATTATATCTACAATCAGCAAAATATACCGAATCATATATTTATATATTGTATAGTATTGAAGTCATATATCGTCCAATATCGTTTGGAATCTTATTGATGAAATAAAATATTATACGTCAACTTTATTCGCGCTTAAAATTGTTTTCTTTACGACCATATTTTTGCCACTTAAATACAACGATCGTAGCAATAAAATAAATACGAACAATAAACAAAACATACTTATAAATATATTGTCAGGCTGTTTGGTCGTAAAGCATGAAATAATTTTGGACTTCTGCTACTTTTACCAATCTATTGTCTTACAGGTACTATAATTTTGTTTATTACTATTATATTAATACGACAGGATAATACAGAATCCTACCCTTACACGAAGTTCCTCGTTAAAAGTGTCCCCGAAAACCTATTTTCGTACCAGACTTTTGCTTGACTGTGCAGGCGTTTGACGTTTGCAAAAGTACTGAGTTGCTAAAATAATGGTACGATCCGGCTACAAATTTCAAATGACACTTTTCGTGAGCGTACTCGGTCTATGCCTTAAATATTCACAGAAAACTTGTGTACTTAAATATAATTTTAATGTTATTTATGAACTTGTGTATTTTTAACCTTATATCATATCATATATCAGTTGTAATAATTTAAAACGTATGAATACAATCTATCCAAATGACTGAGACCGAAATATTTTGACGAAAAATATATAAAATATGTATTACTTGTGTTGATTTAGGAAGCGACCGGTCCACTGTTAGATAGTAGTATACTATTGACTTATTCCTAGTTCTTGTTGAATATTGAAACTGTGAAATGTGTAACGTTGTGACCCGCCGCGAGGCGAAATAAATCATAGTATGTCGAGGCCGTGTCTACTCATTTCTGTCCCTCATTGAAATTTAAGGAAATTCAAATTTCAGAAATAAGGAGCAATTACATGTTTTATCTCCGATTTTTGTATTGATTTAGTGCGCGTAAAAATGTGTCCCTATATATCAGTTTTGTTACTTTTCACACATTAATGTTTGACGAAAATAAAACCGATGTTTATTTTCGCAAGAAATTCTGGGAGCTCTTTTTCCGTCGATTAAATCGATTTGTGTTTTTGATACTGATCAGATCCATGGAAAAAAATCTAAATTCTCCTTAATAAGCCAGATAATCGTGTGATTGCATAGTAATTTGTCAAAGTGATAATGATAATGAAAAAAGCAGCTAGTAGCGTGTTTTTTTGTTTGTATTCTTCTCCGCTGCTCGTTGGTAAGTATTTAGGTACAAGCGTTACAAGTATTTCCAGATTTATTGTATGTTATGTGCTTTTAATTGGTTATTCATAAAAAAGGTTTTATGAATATATATGTTGGGTATAAAAATACGTTATTGGCGAAAAAGAAAACAACGAAAATAATTATTTACATATTTTTATATTTTATACAAAACATTTTATACTTAATCTAAATTTTGTACAGTTCCTTATTAAAATTAAATAAGTAATACTTTTCGTTGTTACAACGCACCCGAGGTGCGGAGAGTGCGCGCGAGCTGCGCACGCGGCGCCGAGCCAGCCCGCGTAGAGAGTCGGGTGATCCAGCGGTCAGGCTAGTCTACATTTTAGATAATTGGAATTCTTGACTCTAGATTTCTAGAGCAGCAACTAGCTATTCAGAATCCAGAAACAAACAAAAGCTTTCGATGGTAAAAGGTGATCGTTGCACCTGATTCTTATTTGTTTTGTTCCTGGATAGAGAATAGCAAAGGATCGGATTATATTTTTGGTTACACTACAACAGCATTTCAGGTAAAAGTGACATCGACCGTCCCGCCGTTGACGAGCACGACTTGCATTGACTGGCGTCTACCAACGTCCTAAGCCTAGTAGGTGTAGCCGCCGTTGGAGTCGTAGCCCTGGCTGATGGTGGCGGGGACGCCGCCGGAGTAGCCGCCGGACCCTCCATGGCCACCGGAGCCTCCCGAGCTGTAGCCGCCCGAGCCGCCGCCGAAACCACCCGAGCTAAATCCACCTCCGTGACCACCGGAACCTCCCGAGCTGTAACCGCCTGATCCGCCTGACGAGTACCCGCTCGATCCACCAGACGAGTAACCGCCTGACCCGCCTGACGAGTAACCGCCTGAACCACCCGAGGAGTAGCCGCCGGAGCCGCCGCCAGACGAGAATCCGCCGCCGCTAGAGTGTCCACCGCCGCTGGAGTGCCCGCCTGACGAGAAGCCGCCAGAGAATCCTCCCGAGCTTGGCGCTCCGTAGCTGCTGGAAGGCGCCGACGAGGGCGCTCCGTAGCTGCTCGACGGTGCCGACGGGGCGGGCGCGCCGTAGCTGGAAGACGGAGCGCTGCCGCCGAATCCACTGCTGCCACCGAAGCTGCTGCCGCCGAAGCCGCTACCACCGAAACCGCTGCCGCCGCTGCTGCCGTGGCCGCTGCTGCCGTGGCCGCCTGATGGGGCGCCGTACGAGGATGATGGGGCAGAGGAAGGCGCTCCATACGAGCTAGAGGGAGCCGGAGCGGGAGCACCGTACGAGCTGGACGGGGGAGCGCCGTAGGAGCTTGAAGGAGCCGGGGCAGGGGCGCCGTATGAGCTTGACGGGGCAGGGGCACCGTATGAGCTTGACGGAGCGGGAGCGCCGTAGCTGCTTGAGGGCCTGGGGGCGGGGGCACCGTAACTGCTTGAAGGTTTAGGGGCTGGGGCTCCGTAAGAGGTGGAGGGGCCGGTGGGCACGCCGTAGCTGGTCGCTGGCGGCCGCGCGGGCGCTCCGTAGCTGGACGAGGGTCGTGGGGCCGGGGCGCCATAGCTTGAGGATGGTGCTGGGGCACCATAGCTTGACGATGGTGCTGGGGCGCCGTAGCTGGAAGAGGGTGCTGGGGCTCCGTAGCTGCTTGAAGGTCTTGGTGCGGGAGCGCCGTAGCTAGATGAAGGTCTTGGTGCCGGGGCACCGTAGCTGGAAGACGGGGCAGGGGCGCCGTAGCTGGAGGACGGTGCAGGTGCTCCGTAGCTGCTGGAGGGGCGGGGCGCGGGGGCTCCGTAGCTGCTGGACGGCCCTGGGGGCGCCGTACGACGACGAGGGCCGGCCGCCGCTCGACGGGGGCAGGTACGACGAGCTCAGCGGCGCTATGTGCAAAGGGATAGGAGGAGCTTTATTTAAAATATTGTAAAATGTGTATCTCTACGTGATGACAATGTCAGGGCCCGCGCATCGAATCAAGAGTCTCCGCTAACTATTTACTTAAGATTGAAAATGAAAGTTTACTAAATGAAACATTGCAAACATGTACTACTGAGTGCCGTTTTGCGCAACTATGTGTACCGTCAATCGGGGTCCCTGTTTCTGCTGCGGCTACTTGTTTGCGTTTCTTCGCGTCGTCGCAAGCGCAAATCAAACATGCGAAATACACACTGAAGTAAGGTTAACTCGGGTATTTAACAACGGTTAACCAAGACTCAGATTGCGAAAAATATCTTATTTTCTTAGCTAACCTAGGAAAGATTGACCTGTTTTTTTTTCAAAGAAGAAAACGAGTATGCTTATGTGCTTTTCATTTGAATTCATAGTTATGGCTACAATGGAAGACAATGGAAGAGCTGTGATGTTACATGTCACAGTAGCGAAATTGTGTCAATTTTTGTTAATATGTAAATGATTTTCTTTCTTTTTCTTAATTATCATTAGGTCATTTGCCTTTCCTATGATATAAAACCAGGCCTCCTATCAGGGTTAGACGCTCCAAGATAACTTGTAACAACTTTCGACTCTCGCGCAGGCCCTGTGTACGGCGGAGGGCTAGTTACCGTCTCGCTTGTAGTGCTTGCTGCGCCGCGGGGTCGCCGACGCCGCCGCCAGCAGCAGCGCGGCTAGCATCTGGAAGCAAATACAAAATCCATGAATAAAGGAGTTGATGAGACAACGGAGGTTTCTATGGAGGAAAGGAAAATTTTGACGTGCCTCTACGCAATGGGTTAAGTTTACAGGAAAACTTTACACGCATACATTATCACGTTTGTGTTTCTATATGGGTTAAGAGCATACGGAACGGTATGTAGTCAAAACCAAGACTATTTCAGCTTTCGCGGCCACTTCTAGCATATTATTAGGTTTTAAGTTAAAAGCTACCTTACTGACAGAATGCTAATCTGATGCCTAAAGCATTCATAACCTTAGGCGCCTCTTACGACATCCACGGAAGAAATGGTGAGGTGCTGTTCGAAATCCGACGCCATGTAGTAGAGTGGTTGGTAATAAACTCAGATTTTAAATAGTGGGGGCAAGTTTGCGCATCGTTTTTTAAATAAATAAATAAATAAAAAAGCCTTTTATTTCTCGCTTTCCATAATCATGCATGCAGTACAATTACAATTTTTAATCTTAATTACAATTAATACAAATTTTAGTTAAATAATGCATATTTAAATCATTTCATGAAATCCATCTAAATATAAAAATCTATAATTTAATAAATAATAGATTAAGCTCCTGATTTAACAAATCCATAATCTTAAATAAATAAGAATACAAATTATTTTATGCTGCGTTGGTTTGGGCATGTGGAGAGAATGGATGAAGCAAGGGTATGTAAGCAAATTTACAAGGGAAGTGTGTTGGAGCAAGTCGGTCGAGGGCGCCCTCGAAGAACGTATATCGACCAGATCGGCGATGTGCTAAAGGGAGGCCAAATTAAGAGTACCCGAAACCGTCGAGCGTGTATGACGAGAGTGATGAATGTTAGTGAAGCGAAAGAAGTATGTCAAAATAGTAGCGAATGGCGCTCTGTTGTCTCTGCCTACCCCGCAGGGAATAAGGCTTGACGGTTATGTATGTATGTATGTACAAATTATTTTTAAAAGCACCATCCAAATATGTAACTTTATACCCAAACAAAAAATACTGTGCTATATAACGCAAAATGATCCTTTTGTCTATGTCACGATTCGTGTGTTCTTCCTACTCCATATAGAAATATATTTGTTACATTGTTTTGCATTGTATCGGAAAATAAAAATAACATAATAACATAGGCTGCTACTGCAGTGCAAATACTCTGTTACTTATTCTGCTAATTTCGAGAACTTCACACACACGACATCCAATTAATGTTGCGCTTGCGTACGCGCCCCAAGACGAGACGACTTGCGCAAGATTCTAGATCTAGAGCATAGGAACCTTAGAATCTAATCCTCAGTGTTATGGTCTAATTTTCAAGAGCACTTAGCAGGTTGGTTGAAACAGTGGCCAAGGGTTATTAGTTTTGAGACAAAGAGAAACAGGCTTTTGTATCGTAACTGTTTGTCTGTTTTTTAGCATTAAACTCCGTAATGATGGACGCTTGTGTAACACACGTAACACTGAAATTTTAGATTTAAAATACCTCCCGGATCCTTCTCTTCTGGCTAATGCTAAAGTATACAATAAATTAATAGATTAAGATTTCCATTGCTGTCCAGCGTAGCAGTGTAGCCAGTATAATGGGACCTTCGAACAGGCCATTTCATATTATGGTGATTTTTTAGGTAGGTATTTTTTTTAGGTAACAACCTTTTCTTTCTTGTTTTACAATAAATTGTGCAATTTAGTATTGTCTTGTCCTATTGCATAGCCCATTTAAAAATATATACATTTAATTTAAGCCAGCTCTGTCAGCAGGAGCGTCAAGTAACTGCACAAACTTGAAGTTCAGTTTAAGCCTGATTTATGCAAATGTAAACAAACTTTCCTTAGCCCGGAGATATTCGACGAAGGATCTAAAAGCAGGAGCCACAACAAGCGCGTTTATAGGCGCCGCACGCGCACCATTCCAGCTGGTTTCTCTTATTTATTTTATTATCTTTAGCCGTTTTGTAACCCGTCGGCGGCTGGACTGTTTCGGGCCGCTTTCGCGGATCTCTAAGCTTGATCTTATCGCCTTTGCATTAGCGATGCATCGCAGTACGCAGAGAGTGATTTAAAATAAAAGAAACGAACACTATAAACAACACGTGTACTACGTGTACTTACATCACGCCTGTAATCCCAAACGGGGTAAGCAGAGCACACAAGACGTTCCAGACAACATTTTGGTAACCACTTGAAACTTGTAAGCCAGTAGCCTCTCATACAGACGCCTTTCATACAGCCACGGAAGAAATGGAAAGATGATATTTTAAACCGGACTTGTAATAAAAACCCAAAACCTGTGTGGCATTCATTTTCCCAAACAAGTAGTGAGTAAGTAAATAGGTAAGTAAAACGAGATTAAAATAATTAAAAAGACAGTAATAGACGGGAATCCTACTCGTAAAATGAATAAAAGATGATGAGTGAAAGAAAGAACCAGTACCTATGTGGAAAGAAAGTACGAGAAGTAGTTAGCAAAATTGAGAACTGGTATGAATGATAATAAACGCTGGATGCAGGTCGTTGGAACAAGTACTTATGGAAGTCTAAAGGGGAGACCTATGTTCAGCAGTGGACATCTTTTGGCTAAAATTATGATTGTAGAATGATAATTACATAGGAAAGGGTCTCAAGGCATACCGAGGGTATGTGGAAGAACCCTTTTTTTTGACGTAGTGGAAATGACCTTCTCTTATTTCCATCCCAGCTTTAATAATCCCAACAAATTATAATCAAAATGGACGGGACAGAGTGCGACCGCAATAATGAGGTCCCAATGGTATCATTACGGTGGCGGAGTGAGCCAGATCATCGCTCTGAGGCCAGTGAGTAATCTCGGGTGGCGAGTGCGGTTTGGGGAACCTTCGCCAAAACGAAACTAAGCCTAGCTTTCATCATCACGCTAAGTATTCGGACCTTGTGCGGAGGTCAGGGACGGTGCTTAAGGAGGCTTCGTTTGTATGAATGAATCCGGATGACGGAATACGGAGTAACGTGATTTTTGGACAGCACTTTTGAGTTGACGCTGGTGTGGTTCAGGTATTTATGCCACAGGCTAGCGACCTGTCATTATTTTACCTCTTATCTTTTATCTTGTGTGGTGTCGGGTTACAATAACACCTCTCCATTTCTTCCGTGAATGTGGTAAGAGGCGTCTTAGGAAATAAGTTTAGGTATACTTTAGGCGACAGGCTAGCAACTACTATTATTACTTCTTCCATCTAATTTTAAACCTAAAATTAAGCTAGAAGTGGCTGAGAAGCGTGAAACTTGCCTATGTCAAAAATTCGTGTGCTTTGCCTACCCAAGCAGTCAAAACTATGACTTTTTCACGGCTCGTAGCCACATCTAACATATTGTTAGGTTTAAACATAGAGGAAGAAACAAGAACAATAGTGACAGGTTGCCAGCCTAACGCTTAAAAACATACCAACCTAAATACTTCCTTAGTCACTTTTCGCTATCCCGAAAGAAACGGAGAGGGTTATTCTAAACCCGACACAGGGAAATCGATGTTTAGTAAAAGCCGTCCGACACAAAAGTGTTATAAACACCGCGATGCTTGCGCCAGCGCGACAATGGCGGGAACCATTAAAACATGCAAATTTATTTAAATGCACATTCCCACCGCTCCGTTTACCTTACGGGCACATTTCGCGGACAAAAGTCGCTTATTAGGCTTATTGCAGAGCCAACGGCCAACGTTTGTCCGAATATTTGGGCCAATGCCACTGGGACCGGAGACTGAAATTTGTTTCTCTTACTCGTAGGTCAGAGAAGACTTTGAGATTCTTTGTCGTTTTGCTGTGTGTCTAAGGATGTTGTTTCTAGCAACTTGCAGCAAAAATGGTTTTGAGAATGGTGTTGAATTAAAATCCGAATAAGTAACATACATAAAAGTACTTAAAAGTATTCTTGAAAGGGTTAGGATGAGCACGCAGGACGTTACCGAGACGATAGGTACCATGACTATCACGTCAAGGAGCGGCTCTTAGCACAATTTTAATTTTTAAATTAGGTAAAAGGGATCAGGGAAAGCCAAGGTACCTGCCAATAATAGATCTCTTTTATACATACATACATACATACATACATATTCTCACCCCTGTATTCCCAAGAGGGGTAGGCAGAGCACCTGAATTCGAAAATTTCTTTTATCTAACCTGGAAACTCGAAGAATGCTAAAGTGGCTATGAAGCGTGAAATGGATAAGATTTTGTCTACGTAGCGCTTTGTGTGCTCTGCCTACCCCATTTGGGCATACAGATATGACGTATGTATGTATAAAAGGGACATAATAGCGACAGGGTCGCTAGCCTGTCGCCTAAAGCATCTTCATCTACATCCTTAGTGATCTCTTACGAAATTCACGGATGCAAAGTGAGGTTTTGAACTCGACACCACGGACTTTCAATCTACATTATTTAATAGCGACTTAAAACCCCCCGTGACGATAAAGGCTTCGACGTTTCAAAAAGTACAAAAGTTTAAAGGCGTGTCCCATTTATCGACATTGTGTCGCTCTTTACCGGAGTGACGCAACTGCAACAGTTCAAAACGGAGCCTGGTTCCGGACCGCCGAAGAAAGCCTCACGACAGGAGGCACAAGGTAGCTTGTGAATAAAATATAACAAAAGCTAATTAATCTATTGTATTATGCTCTCTCGCAGAATACTAGATAATTAATGGGCACTTTTGGTTGTTCAGCGACCTGCTACAATGTTAATAGTCGTGAGACGCCTATTTATCAGTTCGTGACGCGCACGCTTTCACTAGGGGTTATGTGCTATGATTTTATTTAGCCTCCGAGATCCTGATACTTGATAATAGGCCGCATTGTCTTCTGACGCTTTTACCTTCAATCGCTGTGTTTGAAGCCGATTGAAAGATTTAAAAACGTGTACTCGAGACCAGATTCAGATTTTAAGTTCATGTGCTATCTCTCGTAAGGTTGGATGTCTATTGTCATTTGTTAAGCATATCCGTTTTTTACATTTTCGGCTGTAGACGATGACGATGATCATTCGAAACAAGGGCTGTCTTCGATGATGTGATGTTCAATTGTTAGAATTACTTGTTCGTAATAAGTATCATAATTAAAGGACAGACCTACCAAAGCTTTTTTTAATGATAGAAACTGACATTTCCGAGAGAACATTATTGTCAGAAATCTCTAACGAATTAAAGATGTATCCGGTAGCAAACATCTTTCGAAATACAGCCAAAAAGTTTCCATTAGCAGTTGAATAAACATTTATTTGTGTTTTTAATTACGATGTTGTGTCATGTTATACACGTAATTTTGCGCTCGTGATGCAATAGCACTTCCTCTTGCGGTTATGATACTTACGGCTCATGATAAAGGGGTGATGTAGTTTGGATATGATTGTCATGTTTACGTATGATTGACAGATAGATCTGCGGGGAGTGACGCAATGGCTTTTGTCAATCGGTAATGCAAATGGGAGGATCTCTAAGTCGTGTCACAATTGCAAAATACAGTTGGAAACAGAAGTCCTTGCGGTCCAATTCCTAGTTTACTGGTACTTAACTGTGTAGGCAGAGGCAGAGTAATTTAGAAATTGTTAAAAATATTTCACTATTGCACGCCTTGTAAACCAATCTGTATGAGTATCAATTTTAGTCAAGGATACGCATTGTGACGCTAAGTACGAATCAGAATCGCATACGAAGGGTCCGCATCGGAAGGGAATCGCATCCGAACTACGAGTAGGGTGAAAAAGTAGCCCAACCAAACATTATCATCAAGCAAGTTCACTCCCGCCCGTTGAACTCATTGGAAACCCCAATTTTGTAGAAGGACACCCGGTTAAGTTGATTTATTTTGTATTTATTGTCATAGAGGTCACAAAAATATATCATCTGTGAAAATTTGAACTATTTAGCTATGTACCACGGTTCGTGAGCTACAGCCTGGTGACAGACAGGAGGCCGGATGATCAGCGGAGTCTTAGTAACGGGACCTCGTTGTTATCCTTTGAATAGTAATAAATTTAATGCATATTTAATTACCTAAGATCTAACCATGCCTTCCAATAGAAACTATGACTTAAGGTGGAGCATCCGCATACTTTAAACAAATACATACATTAAAAACAGCTAACACGTTTACAAACGCAGATGCAAATATTTGTTACATCACATAACTGACTGACACAGGCATCGTTCAGTCGGAACTATTATTCGCGCATAATGGCGCTCTGAATGAACTGACGTTTATCGAGGATCTGCGCGGGAGCGGCTGCGCAAGCACGGTATTGTCCTGCGCGGACCCGATTGCCAACTTCATTCTTCACCCACAATTTATTTCCACCGTTCCCGCGGCGGCCACGCGTGAGAAGATTACACGAGACATCACAACATAATTATCCAGATTTCGCAACGCCATGCCAACTCATGATCATGATTAAGTATTGTTTGGAAACAGTTAATAGATCTACGGCAATTTGCCTAAACGCCCAAATTACTCGCAGTCTATTAAATTACAATAATTTCTCCATTAACGCGTTTGGCAATCGCGAACTTCAATGGCTGTTCTTGTGAGCCGAGGCACGGCGCATTGTTGGGGTGATAAAAGTGAATTATAATGGTTTTTCCACGGAGAGGAAGCAACGCGGAACTGGCGCGCGCGCCGCCGCCATGACACTTTCCAATATAATACAGCGTCAATGTTTTCCCGCCATTTTCGCTTGCGCAAAATAGCGGCGCGTCCAAAGGGTCACTCCGTCTCCGCCACATGGCGACCGAATTTGCTGCATCTTTGTGTAGGTAATGGACAAAAAGCGGCTTTTAGCACAAATAGAGGGTCAGAAGTCAGCGCGGCCCCAACATCTCATAATCCCTTAATGAATCTCTCAGAGCCTGCTTTGTGTAACAACTGCGCAACGCGCGTCCGCCCGCTAATCGTGCTAGTGTTTACTATTAAAATTGCTGCGTCTTCTTGCACAACCGTTATTAGTTGGAACAATTTGGTGGCCATTTGCTTTGGAACAATGGCGGCGAACGGTCAATGTCATGGAGGCAATATCATGCGAAAGTCCTCGATACTAAACACATAATGGGCGCGGCCGCCGGCCCCACGCCGCGCGTCTAGACGCAGAACATCGGAATAACGCCTAATTAATATTAAATAACATTGCAAAAACATCTGACTAACAAATGACATAACAACACAGTTATTTCCCACGGCGAAAGCAAGAGTGCGTTCCACTTATCCACTTGCTTTCGACGCGGCGACGCGTGCCGCGTACATCGTTGACCCGGTATGCGGCGGCGTTGTGTTTGCTCAGATAAAAGCCGCAGTGTATAATGGCCTGCGCGTGCGCTGGTTCTGTGACGCAAGAGTCTAATCGGAGTGCCGAGGAGGTAAGCGTGAACTATGACCCAGGGTATCGATGTCCCAGTTGCTTTGTGTTGCATGCGCACGCGTTCATAATTTCTTTATGTATACGCGGCGTCTATCCATTAGGGTTGGGACAATTTGCCACCGTCAAGCTTGAAAATTGCACGTGCGTTCATTGTTAATGGTTGGTAAGTCTTTGACTTGAGACCAAACTTGTTAGCACACTTGTAACATTTTACCCTTAAGCTTTATGTTTAAATTAAAGGTTTTTGTCAAAAAATAACACGTCAGATTTACATTTGACATCTATCCCAACTGTTTACACTTTAGGCTCGAATACCGTGTCCCGTCTGTAACTACATCTAGAACCCCGAAACCTTATTTTCCATTGGCTTGTTACAAGTTATTCAAAGTGCTGTATAATTCAGTCGAGTTAGTTTAGGATGTTGACGGCACGAATAAGTTTCCCGACGACGTCCTGATCAAACATATTGACATAAACATCACATTTGCGTCTTAAGAACGTCTTCCTTTGGCTGTGTTCATGAAAGGAAACTAATCAAAGGCGTTTCGAGAATACATACGAAACTAAGGAATTTATTTACCCGTGAAACTATTTACTATTATAACTTATTACTAAGTAATTACTTTACTTAGGTAAGTAATAAACTAACTACGGCTTACTATAAAAACGTTCCATGATTGCTGAGTTTTTAAATTCCTTGTGTTATTGGAATATGTTGCCATAGTCTTCAATTTCAATCTTTTTGATTACTGGTAATATTAAACTCAAATCTGTTGGCAGCAAACATAAAGCATGAAAAGGCATTAAACATTAAGACGCAAAAGCGAATCTAATTAGGTGCAAAGTGTGTTCAATAAGAAAGTAGAAACCCCGAGATAGGCTAATCGAAACGAGTTGACAATGTACTGGGATTTCCCACGGGTTTTTCGAAGACTTTCCCGTCGTTTTAGGCGGTTTAGAAAAGCGGAAATTGGTTTTGCTGGCTTTGATGATCGTGGGAGGAAATTAGTGATTTAGATGTTTGATGTCGACTAAAAACTAGGAACTTGGGTTTGATGGTTAATGTAGTAGTTAACGGATGAGAGTTATCAACAAATTAATTAGTTTTCCCGACAAGGTAAGATAATATATACTCAGTCTTGATAAACATACATACATACATACAGTCACGCCACTTTCCCACAGGGGTAGGCAGAGACCACTTTGTTCCACTTGCTACGATCCTGACATACTTCTTTTGCTTCATCCACATTCATTAGTCTCTTCATACATGCTCGTCGATTTCGGGTACTCTTGACCTGACCTGTTTGTAGCGCCCCAGCGCCACATGCGTCGAACAGCCGAACTAAACGGTTCTACATCGCGCTAACGAAGTTTCGACGAACGGTTGCATAAATACAACTTCCAACTTCCTCTCTGTGGACTTCGGTCCCCAGGCATAACATCTGCCTGGAGAGAGATCTCTCTATTGGAGTCTTTCCCACATGTTTATACTGATATGATATACTTGACAAACTGTTAGTTTTATTTCCAGGTACATGTTTTGTGACGTGCGCAGTTCACCATGCATTCGTGATATTACAACGAGCATGATTCAATTTGTTCATCGGTATCGGAACAATCAAATTAAACTTCCCACGGAAATGAAGATTGGTGATAATCACTTAATTAACTTGACCTACCGCCCTTTGCCAGTCATGATCACTTTATCCATTAAATTTCTCAAATAAATTTGGTGTTTCTCTGATTGCCGTTCACGATTTTGGTAAGCTGAAGTATTGTAAACAAAGTGATAAATGACTGCAGAGTCAAGAGTCATGGCTCCTTGGTTGAGGTAAAGCGTACAGAAACACCATTAGCAGGTGACGTAACGCCGTGCAATATGCGGCCGGCACTCGCTCCACTTCAGATTTGGGTAAATTACACATTTACATACTAACGTGTGAATTTGTATACTTTCTAATGTTTGGGTAAAGGCTGTGGATCCGAGTGTGTGAGTCAGGGCGAGGAGATGGATCTGTTTCCGTCCATATCAAATTCTAACCCAATTCTTCCGTGGGTGTGGCAGTAAGCGATTATGAGAAATAGGTTAAGGTATATTTTAGGCGTCAGGCTGGCATACATACATACATATTCTCACGCCTGTATTTATTTCCAAGAGGGGTAGGCAGAACACATGAATTCAAAAATCCAGTGCCACGTTTAGCAATTTCAGGGCAACCAGATGGTTAAACGTGATATTGCAGTGTCAGGTTGCTAGCCCATCGCCCACAATACACTAACCCTTTCCCAGAGTCGACTCTTACGACACCCACGGGAAGAAATGGGGAGGTGCTATTCTAACCCGGCACCACACGCAGGCGGGCTGGCAACCTGTCACTATTATACCTCTTTATCGAACTTAAAATCTAAAATTAGACTATAAGGCCAGCCACATACATTCGGAATTTTTCCGTTCGGAATCCCGAATCAGACTTTCCGAACGCAGTCAATCCATACAAAATCAATGGACCGCCACACACATTCGGAAAAATTCCGTGCGGAATTCCGAACGGAAAGCTTCCGAATGTGTGTGGCGGTCCATAGATTTTGTATGGATTGACTGCGTTCGGAAGTCTGATTCGGGATTCCGAACGGAAAAATTCCGAATGTATGTGGCCGGCCTTAGTTGGCAAGAGACGTGGAATACACACAGTTCTCACTTTGTAACGTTTCGTATGGTCTGTCTAACCCTTTTGGGAATATAGGCGTGATGTATGTATTCGGACTTTATAAGGCTGGCAACATTTTTGTCGCTATTTACACAAGTCACCAGTGTTGCCAGACTTGCCTGGTTTAATGAAATGCGTCGCGATATATCTGATCTACTGGCAAAACAGCAAGTGTCAATGTAATCACACCAAAGAAGAGCATCAATTCCAAGCGTATGCGTTTCCCACGTCAGTCCGGGTGATCTTAATACATAATTGTGAAATACAGAGTTCTTTATAAATTCCATGAATTGTAGTTGTTCCCAGGTATTTTGTTAAGTTACAAAATATTTTTCGTGTTGTGGCGGGTTTAGAATAACACCTCTCCATTTCTTTCGCGGATCTCGTAAGAGGCGATAAAGGCATTGGGTTTGGCTATGCTTTAGGCGATAGGCTAGCAACTTGTCACTCACTATTATATCTTCTTCATCTATGTTAAACCTAAACTATGCTAAAATGGCAACGAAAAGTGGCACGATTTTGACTATCGTAACGTTGTCTGCTCTTAATTTACTGTACGATTGATGCGATTAGTTAGGCTTTAATGCATCCAAATGACAAAGAAACCGACATGGCTACAACATGTCCCCACAACTGGTGCTAACCCTAAGAAAGTTAAAACTTGTAAATGTATTGTGAACAACGTAATCGGTGCTTCAAAATCATGCGCCGCCATTGTACGTCTTTACATCATAACGGCCATCCCTAATGCATTGTTACACGAGAAAGCCGAGCCGCCTCGGCGCCGCTCGGCGCGCTTCGGGCGGCTTCGGTAAGTGCCGCACGAGCGGCGCGTGCGACCTTGACCTTTTCTGCCGTTTTGAGAAGAAATGAGGGTAGATACGGTCGATTTTTACATAACAATCACGAATATATTCCCAAATGGGGTAGGCAGAGCACACAAAATGGTACAAAGACTAAACTATTTTACTTTTAGCCTTTTTTTAGGTTTCAAACAGGTTAAAGAGGTGTGATAGTGATAGGTTGCTAGCCTGTCGCCTAATGCATCTAAACATATTTACATAATTAATCGTCTTTCACATAATCCACAGAAGAAAAGAGAGACGGCGGTGAAATTTATTGGAAATATGCAAAAATAAAATTAAAATAATAAATAAGCCCATTTTTTTAAAGAAAAATTTAAAACATAAATTTGTGTATTACAAGTTTACTACATGTTTACACAACGATAGAGATATTGTTCAATATTATTTGATCCTAATTCTATACCATATTTTGTTCACTAACATTTTAAAGATCTTCATTCAGCGTCTATCCATATTTCCGTTTTTGGCCAGGATTATGATTAGAGCTCGCATTACATGGGATAATGCGTGGCAAGCGTCGCCGGCACATGCATAGTGACGCAACGCGTGACGCAAGCGCCGCGTCGCGCGCGCAGCTTTCGGAAAAGCTCGGGCTTTATTGTTAAAGCTAGGTTGGGAAATTGAAGTTGAAAAATTAACCACTGGACTCAGGGCCGAGAGTTAACAAATGGACATGTCTTAAAAAGTGATTGTTTTAAGATTTTTTTTCAGGTTGTATGAAAAAAGTAAGGAATATAGAACTATAAAGTTTTAAGAGCAACACATATACATAAATAAACTTCTAACCTATTTTTATAAATTAGGCAGAGCGCTTAAAACGATAAAATAAAATGTCAATTTCACATTTCTTAATCACTTTTAGTGTACTAAGTTTTGGTTTAAAGCTCGATAAAAATGGTATAATAGTGATAGATTGATAGCTACTCGCCTAAACTATACCTTAACTTGTAAGTACCTAAATATAACTATATCAAAGTAAACTCCCATTCAAACTAAGGTGGCCTTGCGGTCTAATTACTCAAGTAGGTGAGTTTTGAGCGCGTCGCATTCTGCAAACTTCACACATTCAATTACCTAATGACTAAGAAATTCAATACAAATATTTGGCAGATTTGAGAAATGTTTTTCTTGGCGTTAAGCAAAGTTCGTCTGTCGGATTTGTTTATCCTTTGACAAGTTTAGCCTTGACCACTATTAAAGTAAATAATCGTAATATCGTAAAGAGGTGCAATAGCTCCAAGACGGAAAGAAATGAGGTTCATCTTAAAGTTTTATTACGTCTAAGATCAATAGATATACAGTCTACGGCATTTTTTCAATGGTAAAGTGATGCGTGAACTCACCCCCCCCACTACATAAAAAACTTGGCAAGTTAGATGCTAAAGAATGTACTTATTGAATAAAGAAATTGGTTAAGAGATGGGATAGTCCCATCTTATTGACATTGTATGTTGATTTACATATTATGAATAATTCATAAAGGTAATTACACAAGTAATGATTTTATTAAGAAGTTTAAAAATATTGCTTTAACAACGAATCTGAGACGTTTCATTCGTGTGAACGAAAACAATTCAGTCATTTCATTTTACACAACAATGAAGGAATTGAAATACGGAATTAACAAGATGAAGCGAAATGTTTTTGCATTGAAGAGTGTGTATGCAAAGATTTCAGATTGCATGGGAATGCTAAGGACAATGGTACTTTTTATTTTGATTCTGTTCCTACCTCGATTTTCATCTTTTTGCATTATCAAGTTACGTGAAAACTTGGGCATGGGAGCGGAACCGCGGGCGGGTTGTTAGCTCGTGAATTATGGCTTCAGAATAAATTATGACGGTGAATTATTTATGGCAGCACTTTTCTGCGTAAGAGTATTACATGGTTTTGCTTTGGAAAAATTCGGAAGAATTGTTTTACTTTCGATGAAATACTTGACTTTGAAAAAACAGTCGAATTGAGAACCTCCTTCTTTGTTTTAAAGTCAGTTACAGTAGAACCCGCTTAAGACGATTTCTCAGGGACCCTAACAAAACCGCGTATTAAGCGTGAAAGCGTATTATGCGGGAAAGGGAAAATAAAACATACTACATGTTTTAATTTTGGTATATACTATACTCCTCATGTCAAGCCAACGATGGGAGCTGTTCCTGTAAATAGAGAAGTCGTAAGCGCGGAGGCAAAAAAGCCAATATGGCAGCCTCCGCCGAGGTTGGCCCCTACAGCCGGGCCGAGCCAAGCGGTCACCGCCCGCCCTCGGAAAAGAGAAGACGGAGCGAAGCACTTCAGAAGGCGAGAGAGTGCCCACACAGGAGCTAATCCTGTTCATTCAGGAGATCCAAGCCAGCCAAAACCCAGTGGCATTTCTCTTGGAACGGCTAGCCACTCTGCACGCCTGGAGTGACTAGCCGGCTCAGGACGGCCCACTGGAACACCGCCGGCCGTAAGGCCTTTTAAAGCCGGGTTGCGACGTCATTGGACCTGAAGTCTGGCGTACCATAGAAGACGATCAACGAGGCCTGAGGGCCCATTCGGGAGCGGGAAGACCCCGCTGAAGGGGACAAATGCCTCGAACAGCATCTCTCGAGACTGACAATACGAGCATCTCGGCTCGGGCTCCGGCGTATTAAACGGGATGACGAATCGTATTAAGCGTTAAGAAATGTATGAAAATATGTCTCAAGTTGCAGGGACTGGCGTAAAGTGGCGTATTAAGCGAGAAATCGTATTAAACGTGATCGTCTTAAACGGGTTCTACTGTAATTGTAAAGATTTGCTGTCTATCTTGTATTTTTTTTAACTGACTTTACATTTTACTACTGAGTCTGTATATTGCGATGCATTTGTCAAAATAACGTAATTTTCTAAATGAAATAAGGAGTTTCCATAAATTCGATTAAGTAAGACTGAAAACTGTATTTTCCACTCTAGAAGCATCAACACCGTTTTGTAACTGAATCACGACGTAAACTGTTTATGCAGGCAAGCTAGCGTTACTCGAGCAAAAAAGTGAAATTGAAAAATACGGAGCTGGGAAAGAATTACTATTCAAGTCAGTAAAGTAAAAATGAAGCAGTTTAAAAAGTGAAGTCCGTGCGGAAATGCATCTGCTTCTTTGGTATGCAGAGCAGGGAACACGAGGCGCCGGAAAGAGCTGATAAAATGGTTCTCTTCCGTTATGAAGCGACATTGCCCCACTGATCACTTTACGTGCTTTATGTGACTTCACATTTTGATAAGTAATCTGACGGACTGATATTATATTGTGCCTGGTTTTCCAAACGGGTTAGGCAGAATACACGCTATATAGACAAATCCATTAGTTTTTAAGCATAGTTCTAAAGTGACAGGTTGCTAGCATTTGCTTAAAATATTCATTAACCTATTTCTTTAGTCGCCTCTTTTGACATCCGCGAAAGAAATGGAGAGATGTTATTCGAAACCCGATTTTACATACTTTTTCTATTCCCTTTACCTAGCTTCCTTATAATGTCCAGAGTCAAAGAAACGTCAACTAAAGTTGTTTGTATTGTTGTTCTTCTGATTGGATTGACAACTTTTGTTGATGGGAAAAGGGTTACAACTTACGCCACAAAACTTTTACGAATAACCGATTGATCAGGTTTTGTTGTTATTTGGTGTTCTGCCGTGTTACTTCAAACAAAATGTCATTAATTATTGAATGAAATCTTCGGCTACCTCAAAAATGATGAACGCAACGTGTCTAAAAAGACAATAAACTTTGATAACAAAACTAGATTGGGTGCTGAACGAACAATTTTCTATCCTATTCTTTCTTATCGATCTTTTAGTTATTATTAGTTATTTATTTAATGTTTATAATGTATACGTATTCTTTTATATTTTCTTAAAGACCATGTAATGAAACTATCCATTTATTGTCCCTAAATTACCCTCTCTACTATTCAAAACTAGGCTGTCAGATATCCCTTTTTGAACAAGGCCATCTTTATACTTCTAGCGACCTATCTGTATTTTCCTTTATTTTACTTTTACGTTATTACATTCAATCAGTCAACACTCGGACATCTACCGTATGCTCTTGCGCAACACTGCACCCATTATGCGCGGAGTGCAGCGCAACCACAAGTGAAGGTTCAGATGGCAAGATCACCTGCAGTGGCCTACTTGCAGACAATAGGATCTGATCTGAACATTTGGATACATGGGTGTGTGGTGTGAAGTTGTAGCCTCGTATGTCACCAAATACAATACAATGTACAAGTTAGTTTCATTTCCAAAGTTACAAATTACTTAATTAGTGTAAGTATGAAAGCCGAATGTACTTTATATAAAGTACAAATAATTGAGTGGAAAAGAAACAATGATTAGATAAGTAAATTTGTCTGCGTCTGAGGCCCTAAATTAGGTATTTAGAGTCAGGTCTTACGAGGATAGAGAGAATTATTTGGAGCTTTGTACACTGAGTGGTAGATCTATTTTTTCCAATTAATAGGGGAACGAAGCATTTTTGGCACATTGCCACGGGGTATTTATAAAATTTTATACGATAAATATTAACGATTAGTATAATGTACTTACGAAAGATTTGATGTGCACCATCTTGAGAAGGGCTGGCGTGGACGGTCTGCAAATAAAACACATATTTCAATTTTAACATAAAACTACCATAAAATTAACAAAGTCCTGTCAAAACTATTCCTAAACTTGACGTAAAGAAGTGAGTTAATCCATTTAAATCTTTAGATACATACAACATCACGCCTATATTTCCGAACGGGGTAGGTAGAGCACTCCATAGATAAAACCATTACTATTTCACGACACCACACGGCACAACGTTTTTTTTATTATGAATTGAATTAAACAGTTTTGTCGTTCTAAAGTAGTAAATACCGGAAAAGAAAATAAGGACACAATGCTACTGTATTATCTAAGTTTCTCAGAATAGATCTCGGTAAAAAAAAAAACTGCCATGGTATAGTAAAATTGCTTTGTTACGATGGTGATTACCTATACAAATACGGTATGCATTCTAATAATGGTAATAACAGGTAATATAATTTTACAGTAAAAACTTTGACTAGAATTTGTTATGAAACTTATCAGATGAGAAATCGACATCATGTAATTGCATTTACTGCGAAAAGAAGTACATAATCATAATAATTGTTATAATGATAGCTGTGAAGGAAGCTGCATTACCAAACAGTATTTCACATTGTTTTCAATTTGCGAGGTTTTAAGGAAAAAAATAAACTCAACTTTAACAATTGCGAATTGAGTAGATTTATGTATTGAGTTTATCGAACTATGCCAGAAATCCTCTAATAAGTTCTGTAATTCTTTATCCTAGTGACTTTTACACATTACAGTTTTTATTGGCGGATATAATGCCAATCACAAAATCAAAAAGTCGATTTTTATAAAGCTAACTCAAGTGCAAATTAATAAGTATTTTTAATACATATGGGAGTTGCTAGTGATTTTATTTGTCAGAAACGTGAAATCGAATATGAACGAAGCAAGGGCTGAATGTTAGGAGAGAGATATATAGCGCTCTCTTGTGATGTATGTACATAAAAAAGCTGCAAAATAATTTACGATTCCCAACAAATTTCTACTTCGAAACCTATAATTGACTATGATACATCTATGATTGACTCAGTAAATTGGTTGTTGGACAAACTTGAACTGCTCGAGTTGTCGAAGTTAAACGCTAAGCGCGTAATTTAACGTGAAAACCATACGAATTTTCTTTGGCTTTATACACGTTTTTAATACAATGTAAGTTTTTGCTAACTTTATACACGCTCTTAATCTTAATGTAAGTGTTTTCTTGTGACAATGCCGCATCTGTCACCGCGGCGCCTGCGGTCAGGAAATTGCATCCAAAGAATTCAGCGCGTCTTCCGCGCGGTCACGACCTCGCGCGACGCGGGACGGCTAATTACTACATTTTAATACAGAATTACGAGATTATAATCTAGAAAATTATTTGAATACTTTAACACAATAGTGCTCCTGTTTTATTTTGAATATGATTGCTCACAAATGGTCCAGACTTTGAGTTCTCAGACAATCTTCAAATTAACATTTTTATTTTTACAACCACACGCTTTTTTTGGTTTCAAGTTAAAAGGTACGATAATGGCATGATGCTAGCCTGACACCTAAAGCATACCTAAACCTGTCCATTACCGCTTCTTATAACATCGCCGAAGGAGATGAAGAGATATTATTCTAAACCCGACACCACACGATATTTTAATTTTAAATCGAAATTTGTATTATTTTTAAGTTACGCACACCTAAAAAAATTGCGGTCTAAAATCCACTACATAATCCTAATTAATTAATTAAAAACCGTAGCCTTCTTTTGTTAAAAATTAACACGCTTCTTCTTCTACAAATCCGAGTCCACTGTCACTCACCGAAGTCCGATTCGCGAAGACGCTCGAACTTTAAACTCAACGGAACAGCTGACGTGACGCGCGCCGTCCCACTGCGGGCTGCGCGGGCGCTCATCCGCTATATACGTGGCCCCCCTCTCGTGGTACAATAACGGGTGCTTTTGGGCACCAAGGCTTTGAACACCGAGACGTCCTTGGTGAACCCGATCGGTGCTGCGGTGGCCGGGTTAATAGTCGGGCGTTTGAACCGCTGATATTCTTAAGACTTTTTTTAATAGATTTTGTTAGTTAATTAAATTAATTTATACAATAAGTGTGACATATAGTGTGTCGTCTGTCCGTCGTGTAATGTCCGGGATTAGAATAACACTTCTCATTTTCTTGCGAGGATGTCGTAACAGGTGATTAAGGAAACCTGTCACTATTATACCTACTTCTTAACTATTAAGTTAAGAAAGTATCAAGTATTAAGTTAATTATTAAGAAGATAATAATCTTTACCATCTGGTCACCCTGAAATTGCTAAACGTGGCACTGGATTTTTGAATTCATGTGCTCTGCCTACCCCTCTTGGGAATACAGGCGTGAGAATATGTATGTATGTATGTAATAATCTTTAGAAACATGCTACAAGTGGCTACGGAAGGTGATAGACTATGTAGCGTTTCGTGTGCTCTGCCTACCCCATTTGGGAATACGGGCGTGATTTACGTATTATGTATGTATATTTTAAGCGACAGGAACAAGGAATATTTTAACTTGCCACTTTAACAAAGAACTATAAACACACTATTATGATGCACTTTGTGTATCAATTCCTTAAGAAATCAGTAAAAATAGTGTTGATAATAATGACGGCTGTTCAAACGCTCAAACATTCGCCCGACCATGTATCACTGTATCAAGTTGCATCTTTCGCTATTTGCAGTTGCTTGTTGGGTGCGATATTGTAGCCTTGCTGTTAGATATGGGTTTAACGAGGGATTGCGGTGGTGAATTGAGAGTATTCTAACTTTAAAAGGCATGATTGGATTGATTCAACGCACTGACATCGCATTCACACGAGAATTGAGTTGGAATAAGTTCCTCTTTATTCGTGAGGAAATCAATTTTTCATGTGAAAAAAGCGCGTAAAAGTCACTTATTCCAAACTGCATTTTATTCTCAGGTACCTATGACCCTAAAAATATCTATGTTCGGCATGAACACTATTTCTTATGCGAATGTCTTAAGAGGCGAAAGAAATCAGGTTAGGGTATGCTATAGGCGACAAACTAGCAACCTGTAAATATTCTACCTTTTCTATCTTTGCAAACTTGAAACTATGTTAAAAGTGCAAAGCGAACTGCGAATCGTGAAATAGCCATACCTAACCATGGTCTTATCGGTGTCACGTTTCGTGTGCTCTGCCTACACCATTTGAAAACATATGCATGATTGTATGTATGTCTGTAAAATTAAAATTGCGCTAAAAGTGAGCAAACTCACGATTCGTATAGGCTTCCCATTTTACGCATGCCCCGCTCATATCTTGCGGTCTCAGACAGCTCAGACTAGTGTGAGAAGACTATGTTACCACTTCGTAGCAAATTACATTACTTAAATATACATTTTAATTTGATTTGCACGTTCATACAAAAGTATTTGAATGCGTTTTATTCCCACACTAAGTTATCAGTGTCTGGTAACGTCGTAGGTCAGGTGTCTTGAGAAACGGTCCACATCTTTGTTAATAGAGCACGGTGGAGTCAGAACAAGCTTTACATTTATTTTAGACAGAAAAGTCATATAAAAACGGCGAAGTGCGAGTCGGCCTCCCGCATGAAAGATTTCGTACCAATTAGAGGTAAATTGCGGTTAACGATTTATGACGTTTAAAAAAAGTGCATTAAATCAAATTTTTTGTTTGGGAGCCCGTCTTGAATACTTATTTTATTTTTATTTAATTACTCACTTTTAGAGTAGATAATATTAGTGTGGGAAACTAAACAATTTGAGAAAGAGACACTACTTACTAATGTGGAAAATTTTGTTGTGCCCTCGAACTTCTAAAATAGGAGAATGATAATTCTATAAAAAATATAATTATGATGTACCATGTAAACTCTACGGAAAATGGGATTGAACGAGATCTAGCCAGTACTTTCTTATCGTCATAAACCGCAATTTACCTTTCATTTATGATACGGAGTCTAAATCGTGAGCGAGTCCGACTCGCACTTGGCCCGTTTTAAAATTACATTTGGACACGGTTATTTAAATAAATACGCAGAAATTACATTTTTTATTCTTAAAAATACTGCTACGTTACATGCAAGACAAATTGCAATTTTAGACATGTGCAATTGAAAGTATCTAACTCACGTAATAGGTACTCAAAAAACTAGGATCAATTGCGCTAAAAATTCAAATCAAGTTTTAAATCGCAACGTTTAGTTTGTGTCTGACATTTGTAATTTAAAATAAACCTTTATTTACGTTAAAACAAGTCGTGATCCTTTTAAATTTCGGCTTCAGTTGCAGTTTTAATGATTTTTGCCAAGTTTTAGCCACGCGATTCTTCTTGGCTTCGACAATATGTATCTGCAGCACGAATTAAACATCACAAGATCCTCATTTTTAGATTTCTGTGTATCTCAGAGCATAGGGAATCCTTTTTGGATCACTTCTTTTCCCGTTTGTCTGTCTATGTGTATTGATATCATAATTATACCGTGTTCCCTTAAAATTGTCAAAAGTTAAATCTAATAGCCGGGCTCTATGTTAAATCTATGTAATTTTAATGTCTCAAGTAAAATAAATAGTCGATAGATTTAATATAGGGACGTGGCGTGATTAAATTGTATAATACAAGTAAAGAACAAAAAAATATTAATTTGTATGTGCATTGTGCATCGCAATTTATTTGTCTTGCAGGACGTCCACCTACAAGATGGACAAACGACTTAATAAAGGTCGCCGGAAAACGCTGGATGCAAGTCGCTTCCTACAGGTACTTAAGTCTAAAGGGGAGCCCTATGTTCAGCAGTGGACGTCTTATAGTTAAAATGATGATGATGATCGCTATTTTTAAGTAGGAAAATAGGTTTCGACAGGCAAGCAACTTGCCACTATTAGACCTTTTATCTAAATTGGAATAAAAAATAAATTACCTAAAATTGGCCATGAAGCTACTCAAGGTTTATAGTTTTCTGTGCTCTGCCTACCCTATTGGGAATACATGCGTGATGCATGCGTCTTGCTTTTGGTGCCATTTGGCACGGAATTGTGCACTTTTTTTTTTTTT
>BHDV01017866.1:2913-19415 GCA_005406045.1 Adoxophyes honmai | reverse complement strand
GTCTTCTTTGAGCAAAATACACTATCTACGTTATTTAAGGTACTTCCCCTTCATGTCCCATAACTTTGGGACACCCTGTATACATTAAACGCTCTGTTATACTTACGATCTCGCTCAAGTTCTTCGTCTTAGAGTGGCAGACGGTGACGGTGGCGTGCTCCCACTTGAGCAGCTCCGCGACGGGCGTGCCCACGATGCGGCTGCGGCCGAGGACCACCACGCTCTTGCCGGCGATGGTGGCGCCAGCTCGCTTGATGAGCTCCACGCAGCCCGCTGGCGTGCAGGGGATGAAGCCGGTTAGGTCGCCGACGGCGGCCCGGCCTTCGTTCACGGTGTTTAGGCTAGATAGGATACATAACGTTAGGTGTATGTCCAGCAGTTGACAAGTCATTGAAAATTATGTTGGGTGTCGTTTCCGACTAATTTGATAGTCATTGGCTCACATTGTTACATTACAAATAAGGTTAAAAATCCGGTGAAAGTGGATATATTGGATGGAAGAACATTTTAGCGATTAGTGGTTTGAGTTCTTCAAACAAATTATGTAGGATAGCTACATATGCGTTTACCTAAAACTTGAATTCCTTCAGGTTGTTGCTAATTTGAATTATGTTTTTTTATTTTTATTTATTTAACTTAACACCTAATATATGCTAAAAGTTGCTATTAATTAGTCATTGTTATGTATATTATATTGTTTCGTGTGCACGAATGACACATGCGTTAAGGTAATTAAGTAAGTGTAAGCCATCACTGCCAAGCTTCGAATTCTTTGCAAAGGAATTTATGTCAGAAAAATTAAAAATTACGAGTTTATTTTTACTATTTCCTGAGAGTAAGCGAAATTGTGTACTGTGGATTAAACCACAAGTAAGTAAAACGATACTAATAACCGCAAAACCACGACAAGATAGGAAAGTTCTCAAGTTACTGATAATGTCAATAAGCTCCATTCGCAGATAAAAAATAAAAATTGTTTAAGAACACGCCTATACTCCCAAATGAGACAAGATGCACACGAAACGTTACATAGACAAAACCAAGTGTTTTTAGATCTTAAGTTTTCTTCCTAGGATCTTGTAAGAGGCGACTTGGGAAATAAGTTAAGATAATATATGTTTCATGCGACAAGGTAGCAACCTGTCACTATTATACCTCTTTAACGTAATTTAAAAGTTTAGCTCGACATGTGTGGGGCTACTTCGTAGCCCATAATCTACGATGCTGTTGCTGCCACTGCGCTAAATAGCCCGAACAGAGCGGTAGCGCGCAGTGGGCGTTTGACAGCAGCTACCGCTCCTAGACGAAGGTCCACGGACGACCCCAAAACATATCAAGCTAAGCTCCATTGAAGCCTTCAGTTATCCATATTTTTCTCTGAGTGAGTCACACTGTAGTTTCATGTTCAAAACACAGATGTCTCACGGAAGTTTCATAATCAAAATCTGTCACGATTTATGTGGTGGGCATTTATTCGAGCGTTTCAACCGTCTCATTCATCTGGACCATTTTCTGTAAAAATTGAAGAATATTTTAATACCGTTGTTTAGTCATCTATTAGAGGAACAGGAACACTTAACAGATAGTCTAAAAGGATATCCAAATATGCAGCCCATTCGTATAAAATCTAGCCAGATGAATGAGCCGGTTGAAACGCTCGAATATACCTACGCCCTGCTATGCTTTACCCGTCAACATCCTTGCTGGGGCTGACGGCGTCGGTGATCAGGTGCGGGTCGATGGGGTGCTCCGAGTCCAGCGGCATCTGCACGATGATCCCGTGCACTGACGCATCCTCGTTCAGCGCCACGATGCGGTTCAGCAGCTGAAAACCACACAGCATTACAGCATTAGGCATGGGTGAATCTTGTATCTTTTTCTGACGTTACTGGTTTGACAGTGATCGGTATAGTCTATCGCGCAACTTGACCATACTTAACCATACATCGTAGCGAATATTATGTTTCTCATACACACGATTGATAAAACTGCGCAATTCGGATTGCACAGATTAATCACTACGATATATCGTTCCATGTGTAGCATAAGAAATGGTCTCTCCTTTGGACATACAATCCGTGACTTGGATGCTCTAAATTTATTATCCCTCGTGCAGTAACAACGTAAACAAAAATATGCTAAACAACCATCGACCTTGGTGTACTGTAGCGATATCAGAAACAGAAAAATGCGTGAAGAATGTTTTCATACTGTCATATTATTCAATGTAAATTTGTATAAACATTTAATGAAAAAGTTTCATGAAAATTACGAAAATTCAAACTTTATAGAAGGTACGTAAGTTGCAGTCACAGAAAACGCTATGTAGATTTCCTTCGTCGAGGTATACAATGTCGCTGTAACATTTAAGATAAATGAGTTCTATGGTGGGTCAGGAATGAATTCTACCTACATGTAAACATGTAAGTATATTTTTAGTCGCACTAAGAGTCAATTCAACCAAACGAAAATGTTCTTTTATGGAATGGAATTAAGTCAGTTTCCAATCGCGAGTAACGCATGTTTTAAATGAGAAAAACAGACAGTAAAGATCAAAACTAAGTTAAATTTTATTATTGGTTGTTTCCCAAAAAATTGACCTGAGTAATAAGGTAGCAGGTAGCTAGACTATTTACACTGTAGACGAATCTCATTAAATTACATTAAATAAAAACGTAATTAAAATGTCTTATCAATTTTATTACATTTGACCGGTTGTAAAGTAGTTAACAATAGGTACCTACTAACAATAGCTTTGCTTAGATAACAAAAATAGGTAGGTATTAAAGCAAAGTCATGATGTATCAGAAATTGCTTTCTTTATTATTCCGAGTTACGTCTCAAGCTGCAAAATCATATGATAATTACATCACATCTCAATAGCAAAGCCGTAAACAGCTGATAATAGCTTTATCTTAGGTCAGGGCGGTGTCGATGACAATTCAAACTTGAAACAATTAAAACTGTTTACCCAGCCTTGTTATGTTGTAGAAACCGGGCTTTCTACCTACGTCTACGTACCTATTCTCTTAACGTTTTTCTAGACTGATTTAAGAGAGAAAGAGGCTCGCCGCGGACCAGTTGCTAGCATCTAGTCCGCGGCCTTAGGGCTTTTATTCGGCTATAATTATCAAAATCCGCCAATTTCAGCGTCGAGAGGAGACGTAACTTAGTACAGGTATATTACCTAATTCAATGTTGGGGGAAATTAACGTAGATATTTACGTATCTATTTACTAGTTAATGACTTCCGTCGTCTATTTGTACCTACTTAGAGCAGTTTGCATCTAAAGTTCTATAAAGTGTAAAATCTATACAGTAGTTTTCGCACGAAAGATTAACAAACATCACAAAAACCTTATTAGTTATCATTTCATTCGTAGCCCTTCATCTAGGAGCCGCGGCGGCTACCACTGCCAAACGCGCACTACGCGCCGCCGCTCTCTTCGCACGACTGACAAATTTCATATAACATGTCGAGCTAAACTCGATTAAAAAAACATGAGTTATCCCTAACATTTTCAACATGAGTGAGTCTCGCAGTAGTTTAATGTTAAATGTTTAACTAAGCTAGTTATCTTGTAGGAAAAACCCTTTCTGTCATAAAAAGACTTATCTGGGACGATACTTTCTTCCTTTATGACTGCTGCTTAGCTAACTTGGTTGTCGGCGAGAAACAAACCCAATTACCTACATACAGCAATGCAATGGAACAGAAGTATACCAACCTCAGACTCGGTTATGTCCCGCGGCAGCCGCACATGCTCAGCCTTGATGCCGATGTTCTCAGCGGCCTTGAGCTTCATCCTGATGTAGACGTTGGAGTCCTCGCGCCCGCCGACTTGGACGATGGCCAGCCGCGGCAGGAAGCTCGCGCTCTTCGCCTGCAGCTGCGACACTTGCTCGCGGAGCTCATCTTCAATGGATCTGGAAGGTTTAAAAATATAAGAAGCCGTAACACCCACTGTAGCGCCCTAACGCCACCTATTATCGAATAGCTGAACTAAGAACAATTCGTTGCATAAATACAACTTCCAACTTTCTCCTTGTGGACTTCGGTCCCCAGGAATAACATTTGCCTGGAGAGATCTCTCTATTAGAGTATTTCCTATACCTCTCTTAGTTTCTTGGGGAACGGTAGCAACACCGCAGGAAACACAAAGCGTTTGCTTTAAGCATAGATAGGTAACTAAGTGGTTCTCAACCGTTTCAGTTCCGATACCCCTTATAGCCTAACTCTGGGTCACTGATTTTATTCCTCCTCCCGTCGACAAATTTAGGTAAGCAATAGGCGTTAGTTTGATCGTTCTTTGCCTGGAATTCAGCCTCCGAGACAATAATCATAAATCCCAGGTTAACTCCTAACTCCCAATTTAATTTAACTACCTAAATATTTTTACGTTAGAAGTCCAGGGTGTCACTCAACACGGCTATAATAGGAAATAAACAAACAAATATGATGTAACGTGAATGTCACTTTTTTTCAAGTTGTAATAGGTAAACGAGCTTGTTCGCATTATCCTGCGTATGGACTTCTCCCGCCATTATTGAATAGTGCGTATAGTAAAGGGTAGGTAGGTGTGAGATGTTCTCGGTAGATAAATGTTATGATACGTATCTACGTATCAAGTAAACTATCTAGTTTACATGTCAAATTCATTATTATTCCTGTCAAGTACCCACGTACTATAATTAGTAAAAAATATATCGATTTAGAAAGGTAGACTAAAGAAATTTAACATTATTTAATGTCCCATAAAGTACATTCCTACTACCTACGTCTAAAATAAAGTACCTACCTAATAGGTACGTTTTATGAGGGTATGTTAAAAAAAGTTAAATGCATACCCTGCCACTTCCCGCCCAGAAATCGGTTGTGCCACCATTTTCTTACACTGGCTGCCAGTTCACTCGTCCACGGACCACTGAGCGTTTAATTTGAGAATACCCAGTCATTGCTGCTTAGATAACCCGGGTTATCTAGGGTTAGGGTGTTTGTACACGACAATGAATCTTACGGTGCGACAGTTCGATTTTTTACTGTTCGATATGAACATTGGAAAACTGCGTCCGCGATCAGTGCGTAGGTATGCACCGGAAAAATTTGACAGCCGGACAATAAAATTCCTTGCAGTGTACAAGCGCCCTTATGTTGGACTGGCGTAGAATAAGACGGCGATGGTTGATACCATGATGCATCACCATCATAATTAAGCCTATGGTGTAATACTGGTATTACATAATGTCGTGTTGGAGAAATAAACACCCTGACTTGCTGTCGATAACCTTAAGTCGACGGGTTAGCAACGTGATGGTATAAGGTGCAAACATACTACCAAAACGTGACACGACGCCACGCCACCCGACGCATGTCAGTACTTATCAATTCCATATATTTAATATAGTCAGAAGCGCATAGACAACACGCTATGTGACCACACGCCGCAACATCCAACCGATTTGGATCAGCGTGTTGCCGGGAGAGGGGGAGGACACGCCACCCGACGAATCAGCGCAGTGTGTTTCTAGTTAACACCTGTTAACACCCGACCCCACGCGTTCTTTCGAGAACATTTTTAAGGTTATCTTAAAAGAAAATATATTTTTTGTTAGTTTTTGTTTAAAAATTGATTTAAAATGTCGGATGAAGAATTAATAGAATAATACGTCAATACACTTCAGTCTTTCGTGAGATACTACGCTACGCGATACGTGTTGTAGCATCGCGTGGCGTGTTGCCTATGTGCACGACGAGCGTCGGGTGTCGACACAACACATCGCGTTGCGTTTTCATAGTATGTTTCGACCTATATGGCACTATCAATGGTGTGATACTTCTGATAATTTTTATTTTGACTAAGTTTTTGTTTCACTGTTTTGCTTACGTGCCTACTTCGGGTAATCATACTTGGCTCGCAAAGCGTCGTATTTTTGGTCATGACATAACTAGGTATCAGCATGTAGGTAATTTAAGTTTTAGATACCTAAGTAAATGTTTATTATCATCGACATCAAACTTGGCAATATCTTTTTGTAGTTGGGTTAAGTATGCTGGTAACTGTACGAATATTATCTTCCATGGATTAACCGACACGACGAGTATTGACCACATTTGATTAATTTGATTATAACGAATAAAGCCGTACCTTATCTCTCTCCAGGCAGATGTTGTGCCTGGAGACCGAAGACCACAGATAGAAAGTTCGATAGCGGCTAGCAGGATACCATTTTAACAGTTGATGTAAACGTCGTTTACAAAAGAAGTTCTACTACTCGACTATAGGTGGCGCTAGTGCACTACAAAACTCACTACAAAACTAAAAGATTTTTATCTGTGTTAGGCATTTATTGTCAACGTCAATATGAGAAAATGCGGAATTTGAGCAAATATTTTTATTCATTTATTGTAAGGCCCCTTAAAAAGGCGAAACCGTCGTTATCGCTTTTTATTATCCTGATTCTCGTCTACTGGATTTATTTCATTATAAACTTGAACAGCCCTCTTCCTGATATACTGATTGAACCTACTAAAGCAACGAGCCGAAGTAAGAGCGTGAAGTAAATTCTCATACTACTATTCTCTAAAAACTTATGCACTCGTTTCTATTTCCAGGAGACCCGTTTCTTGCCATAATAGTGATATCGGACGTCAAGAATGTCAGGATGCGGAATTCACACAGAAAAGCGATGCCTAGTGCACTACTTAATTCAATGAACGCCACCAGAGTGTTCCTGCTGGCCAAAATACACCCTGACGAGCAGTAAGTGCTTAATAGAGAGGTAGCTAGGTAGATACTTACTACTTTATATTAGTTGTTTCTTTACTTAGCTCCTACTCGTGGGTTGAGGCAGTATATACTACTTACCCCTGATTCTAAGGCTTATTTATAAGCATGTAGTATCTTTTCGAAAGATTGTTCTTAGATAGATTTCAATAAATTCGCTTATGCCACTTTCAATATATTGAGCTCTATTATTAATCAGACAAACACCAGTCATATCTACTTAATTATTTTCAGTGGCATAAGTCAGGACGAAGTAGAAGCAGAGAGCGCGACTCATGGCGACATCTTACAGGGCTCCTTTTACGACCACTACCGCTACTTGACGATCAAAGCCCTCATGGGCCTGAACTTTGCAGCTACGGTTTACAAAAACGCCCCCTACATTCTAAAGGTGGATGACGATACTGCGTTTAACTTGGAAAGAACCATCAAACTACTATCAAACTTGAGGGCAAAAGGAGACTTCTTTATGGGTTATCTACTGAACAACACCGAGCCTATAAGGGATAATCGTACCAAATGGTACGTTGCTTGGGAAGAGTACCCGCATGACGTATACCCCTCATATTTATCTGGTGGTTATTACATAACAACGCCAAAAACAGCCCGGAGAATAATTGTGGAAGCGATTAAACATCCTTACTTCTTCCTGGAGGACCTTTTTGTCACTGGTTTCATAACTAAAGCACTGAAAATTCCGCTAATCCAGCTACCAAGAGGTTTTTGGCTGCACTACTATGAATTGCTGAGGTGTTGTATTGATGATATGGTTTTCAGAAACGTAATGTGTGATGCTGTAGTTGGACTGCCACCGATGATGGGTGGCGCAGATAATTTGATTGTTGATTTCAACAAAGCGATAAAATCATGTGCGAACTGTTCTTTGAGGACAACAGAACAATCTCTTGATAAAACATGCCTACCGTATATTAGGATGAAGGGTATTTTTCTTGAAGAATATTACTGAGTCTCGAATTATGTGGCTTTATCTGGCAATGTTCTCGATTAGGCCGTAATGAAGATTAGAATAGTTCTTATTGATTGAACCACAGTTCCTTAAGAAAAAATAGTTTACGCTTTCTAATTTAACCGTTAAATTCCAGTAAATCCTTTAAAGCAAATTTGGGACTGACAAAGGCAAAAATAAGAGTCCATCGTTTTAATCATCCAATAGGACACATTTATGATACAGACAGTATTTGTGTAGTTAATAATGAGCTACGAACTCGAATTTCGTCTCTTAAGTACATAACTGCAGTATGTTAAAAAAGACAGATACGAGGGTCATGCCAAAAGAAATTAGATACTCAAAAACTACACAGTTTATTCTTTATTACTGGTATCTATTTTTTCGAAATACTCACCGTGAGCACGTATACACTTTTTCATCCGGCTAAACCACTTGGAAAATGCCAATATCCATTCTTCTTTGGGTACCTCAGAAATTTCATAATGATAGGCAGCTAGGGCATCTTCTTTGCTATTAAATCGCCTTCCCCTTATTTTTTCTTTTATTTTCAGAAATAGATAAAAATCACAGGGTGCTAGGTCGGGAGAATATGGGGGTGAGGGAGTATATTAACGTTATTCGAACTAAAATAGTCGAGTGTTCTGGCAGAAGTGTGCGGAGCGGCATTGTCGTGGTGCCAGAGCAGATGCTGGGTTCCTTACTTTAGCAGCTTGTCACATCAAGCTGATAAAACTTTTGGGGCACAAACTGTCATACACTGAGTTCTGAGTTGACAGTCCTTTGATCCTTTAGCACGACAGTCGCAATATGCCCCGTCTTACAGAAAATAGAGGCAACCATTTGTTTCTGTGTGCTTCGTGCTCGGCGACATTTTTTTGGAGTCGGCTCATCTTCAAAGCACCATACTGTTGACTGCCGTTTTGTATCCGGATTGTAGTTATACAACCATATTTTGTCACCTGTCAGTATATCATAAACAGTTTTTTTCTCGCCAGCATCGAATTTATTTATCATAAATTTACACCAATCCACACACCGTTCTTTCTGCAAATCGTTGAGTTTATGCGGCACCCATCCCGAACAACGCTTATGGAGGGACAGGTGTCCATGAATTATGCTTTGTAGGCCTGCTGATCCATTGCCTTGATCTCGCTCAAGCTCTATATATGTAATTCGTCGGTTCTCGCGAATAATTTTTTCCACGACTTGCACATTTCCTTGAGTAACTGCTGTTGGCGGTCGCTCTGACTTCGCCTCATCTTCAAAGCTCCCTCACCCTCTTTTAGATTCGGCAAACCAATTAAAAATAGTTGCACAAGAACAAGCAGACTCATCAAAAGTCGTGGTTAAAATTTCAAAACATTCTTGTGGCTATAAACCTTTTTTTAAGTCATAATAAATCGTAACTCTAAAATCTCGTCGACTAAGTTCCATCGTGATCGCAAATTCCCGCCAGATTCGAACAGATAAAAATTATTAAAAAAAATATTACGCATATTTCCAGAGAGTTCCATTTTTAAATTGATAGCTAAATAACCAGCCTTTACGATGGTGTATAACTGGCCAGTATCAATCAAATGAGCATAGAGTATCTAATTTCTTTTGGCATGCCCCTCGTAGACACTAAGTCCATAACTCTGGTGTATGTTAAATGTGACAAATAAAATAGACAGAGATAACTACATGCCTACTAGTATCAGTTTAAAAGCTTTTAACAATAGCATAATCGAAGCTCAAATAGGAAAAGATCCACCTAAGCATACTTGAACCAATTGATTCCTAACCCACCACGGAACCTATTTACAGTAGGTAAAAATCATAGAGAAACTGCATTGCTTGACAAAGGAAATTATTGTTTCGCTTATTGTATCCTCGTCTTTTAGTAGTAGGTATAAAAATAGTTCACAATCTTACCTTAAGCAATCTTTGACAAAACTCACACGCCTAACTATTTTTAAAGGTAAAAGCTTGGCTTTAAAACCCAAAAACGTTTTACGGAACATTTAAGTTGAATTCTGTAACTGTGTCAGATCAGAACAAAGTGATCGATTTAAGCGACATGATAAAGTAGTTTCGAAGCAACTAACGACTTGTTTGTGATAATATTAAGACGATGATAAGCATTCTAAAGAGATTCGGTACTGCATCATTTAAAACTATTAGTGGCAAGCTCACAATGTTCACTAATCACAAGTAATTGTCTCATAATTTTAATTAAACATAATTATTAATAATGTGCGTACTTATGAGTTTAGATTGTTTTAATGCGATGTTTTTAACTCATATACCTACTTACCATTGGAGTAAAAAATATACTAATGTTTTTTTTAGATATTATGTAACTACATCGGTGAAATAAAAATCCATGAAAAGTTTGAGTAAGTTTGATTGCGTTGATTTATAAGATACGTAGCGTATACCTAAGTATTATAGTCCATTATACTGGTTTATTCATTAAATAAAAAAAAATAGAATGTCCATTTCTACGACTAAAAATAACAATGATTAGTAACATAAAACTCAATTAGGTACCAGAACAACATCAGCTGACATTATAATCAGCTGATATATTTATCGTAAATAAGTGTGTATCAAAATGCAATTGGTTCCTTGTAACACGAAAATATATAATTTTCTCTATTTATAGCCAAATAAAGATAAATCACCGACTCGTTCGTTTTAAGTTTACGGTAAACATAACACGATCCAAACATCCACAAAAACTACCTGGCCAGAAAAACATCGGATATTAAAAAAAAAGAAAGTAATACTCACGCTATAACAGCGTCGATGTCCTCTTCGGTCTTCCACATTTTTCTATTGCAATTCAAAAGTACCCGCTAGAGTGCAATATTAGGAAGTGAGCTGAAACTGTCGCGCCGGCGTCGAGACTCCACCGGCCGTATTAGCGTTATGGTAATTTATAGTAAACTCGTTCCAGTGAAGGTCGTAGCGTGGACACGCCGCATACATTTGTGTAAACGAAGATGTACGAATAAAAGAATCTTCGAGTGGATTTGATTTGGCTGGTTATGATTTGCAATTGATGTTTGTACCTGTTTGGAGTCATGTCTAAAATCAAATGCAAGTAATTCAAAAAGCTATATTTATTAGTAAATAAAAAAATCTGGCGGTGGCTTTAGCACTCGTATAGTGTCGGGTTCGGAATACCACCTCTCCATTTCTTCCGTGGATGCCTTAAAATGCGTCTAAGAAAAAAGGTTAAGATGTGTTTAGGCGACAGACTCGAAACTTGTCACTATTATACATCTTTTATCTAACATTGAGCCAAAGACTGAACCAAAAGTGGCTACGAAATCCGTGCAAATAATAGGCTGTATCGTAATTTTTTTTTAAACTTTTTGATTTTTTATCAAAATTGTAGCGGCTTTACATCGCGCAAAACGAGCAAGACTCGAATGCATTAATTATTTTTTATTCTGGTATCTGAAAAGTTAACGCTCGCCGCAAAAAGGGATGATGTTTGACCGTTAGATGTGCGTGTAGGTGTACTTGTCGGTAACTCTTAAACGGAAGAACAGGTTTGGATGCAGTTTCTTTGTAAAACTCCTGCATTTTTAATAAAATGGTTCTTTGCCAATTCTAAAGCGAAATCAGAGATTAAAGAAATATCAAAGTGTTAAACGAAAATGTCAGGAGCTTCAACTTATTGGATTTAACTGAAAACAAATTTAAAATAAGCTTCGACATAAAATAATTGCTGTGACTTAGCTCACTTCCATACAAAATGAACCATCGCCTCGGTCATCTTATCACAGGCCATGTCCATCATATTCCAGCGCCGTCACAATTTCTCGCCTGGGGTTACACTCGTGACACTAACCAGTTTCGGGAGGATCAACGGGGATTGATTACGCAAATAATATTTATACACATTTATTACAAACATACTGTCTTACAGAATCAACAAGTCATTGTGGAAACAAGATAAATCCGATCAATGTTGGGGTAACAAATAATAGACTTGTGCAATCATTGGTAATTAAATGACGCATCCCCCTCTCCCCTTTAGCAACCATATTTCGCGAAAACACCTATTTTTTTTCTAAAAATGTAAGTGCTAGTTACGACTCGAGGTAACAAAAACATAACATAGATATTTTGGCATATAGGGATTTCTATAGTCTAAATAATCTTAACATATTTTACCATCGCAAAGTTGGCTTGAGCCAAAGATTTTCTTAGTTAAATCTTTAACATTTATTTTCGATAATATTATACGTTTTACTTCCAAAAACAACAATGTTTTGTAAAAAGCTCAAGCTAACTTAGCATCTTTGTTTAGATATACAGTAATAAGTACTTAATATAATTTTATAGCTTATTTTCTAAAAACAAAAATTAAACAATATTATAACTGTTTGGAAACAATTAAACAAAATATTCTGAGTCAAAAGAGCAAAAATAATTAGAACAATGTAATGTAACAAGAAATTACTGACAATCATCTGCAAATTAATAATTCGTAAAAAACAGTATACTCAATTCTGTTAAAGTGTACAGTACCTAAAGTTGTATCTGTATTTTTGTATTCTAACCCAGCTCGGATGATTGTGCGTGAAAAATTGAAACAAATCCTCAAAAAACTCGCTACGAAATAGTAATCACGACAATCACATTACAGTGGCTAGCTGTAAATCTCGTAGAAAACGAGCGAGTCATTTTGCAGTAGAAATCCGTATTCGAAGTTTGTCGAACTTTGTGAGGAATGCATAGAATGCTTTATTAAACTAACTTAAATACTATTTTTTAAGTAATGGATTAGTCATAAATTCAGTCAAACTTGAGATAAATTCTTTGCTAAAGAAAATCAATAGTTATTTACTAAGTTTCCATATTCCTCAAAAAAAAACTGCCTATGCCACGTTTGATTATCAACGAGAGATCAAAATGTACGAGATTGGCTGAAACCATCTTTGTTAACACTGCAAGCATAGCGATTGCATTTGCATAGCGAAAACAAATGCGATTTGTTCATGGCAGTGAAGCGATATCTTACAGTCCAAATTGCACTGATACTTTGCTCTCTCGAGGTACGCGACAAATATAAACTTTTAAAGTACAAAACGTAATCAGGTACTACAGAACACATTAACTAAACAGCAAAGAAAGGATCGAAATAATAATCAAAAACTTTCTCAATACTGGCAAATGTTAAACAAATTAATACCAAATCCATGGCCATGAAATTTTTTGATCTTTGTCTTTTGTACTTCAGTTGATTATGATTTCGACAATTTTTTTATGAGCTTGGCTCTGAGATTCCAAAATATTTCCCATAAGATTAAAAAACCCTATGTATTTATTCGATGGTTTTGTGACTTCGGGCCACGTTTATATTTTCGTTTGGCACTCGTACACAAGGCGGCACAAAAAGTGTTTCTTGTTTGAAGTTTCAGATGTGCCGAAATAATATAAAAATTATCACACTTACAACTCCCTAAACTGCACTTAGTTTGCATTATAACTGCCAACCGTCTATTACCCATACATATTATAGCTATTGCAGTTCCAGGGCAGTCAGATTGCAGTCCATCTATAATGATTTCACTATCGCGTAAACCCAAGCAGTTATTTTGGCATACATGGTCGAAACGCTCATTGACTTTGGCATAAGATATTTTATTCGCCTACTCACCTCAAAATACAGTTCAGAGTTCACGATAGCGTCGGACCAGGGAGTTTGCATTGCAAGTGTGACAGTTTTTCAGCAGTTTAAGAGTTAAAGATGTTGAAGTCGGCCTCTTTGTCGCGATGCGAGGCGGAGGCGAGGTGGATGCGAAGCGCGTGCGCCGGTAGAGGCGCGGTGGCGCACAGCGGGCATGCGCGTTCCACGCTGCTCGAGATCGAGGACCTGTAACAAATTTAAATTTGGAACGATTGTTTTTTATTTTTGATTCTTTCGTGCCTGTGTAGATGACGTAAGGCGACCAAGGAAATAGATTTTTATATGGTCTAAGCGACGGGCTGATAACCTATCAGCCTATCACTATTGTCTTTCAACTTTTATGGGACCTAAAATTGTGCTAAACGTGGCTACTAAGCGTGAATTAGTATAATATAAGTAAGTAAACATGTTATAAGTACAAAAAAACGAAATACAAGATAGAGAAGTAAAAAGGCAGACGTATTCCTTAAGGGACCACTTACAGTCAACCTTTGAGAGACAGAGACGAAACATAGTTTTTAAGACCGTGAAATACATACAGGGTGGAAAGTTTCAATGGGCCCTGGAGGGGAACTACTCTAAATCTTTTAGTTAGCTCATTTTGCTGAAAGGAAACATTCCTTCATTTTTAGAAAGAAACAAAACTGCATTAAAAGATTTTTTAAATTTTGCTTGTCTCAACCGGGAATCAAACCAACTAAAAATTAAAAAAAAAAACTTTGCTTGTTTATTATACGAATCGGTAGGACTACTATTAAGGATAAAATTTGTCTAAGAAACATTAGATCTTAAACTTAGATAAGTACGAGATATCCATCAAATTCAATATTTATTACATGTCTTTTTAACAATGCCTAGTACTGCAGCGCTATTGTCTAACGCACCAAAAATCTAAATTGTGTTTAATTTGACAGTTGATTTCAAAAATCGCTTCAAAATTGATACATTTTAAAGCGAACTGACAGTAAAACTGTCGAATTAAACATGATTTTGATTTTTGGTGCGTTAGACAATAGCACTGCAGTACTAGGTATTGGTAAAAAAAACATGGTAATAAATATTCTATAAATATTCTACATAAGTACAGAAATATTAACAAAATACTGCTGGAAAAAAAATCTATCTAGATTTCCCTGTGGACAGTGTGGACGAGTAGTGCGTGTTAGGGAACAAAATCGGACTGGGAGCGTGGTATACTTCTCAATTGACTTTTTGCATTTGGATCGGTAACATGGCTAACATTTTTTTAACAGTGTATGCATAGCAGTACAGATGAAACTAATATTTACTTTCGGTTTAAGTGATGATGGTCGATGCCATATTCTGAGATATTTCAATTCGATTGAAAATTTGAAAGAAGTAAACACATAATTTGAAAACCAAATCAATCTTAACCTTTGACCAGGCCCGACGCAATGATTCGCAAACAGATTTTGTTAAAATTTCAATCTTTGTACCCTAAAATTAGACACAACTTCATTACGTAGGAAACACTTGTATATAAACATCAGACATGGTACAAAAATACGCGAAAAATAGTGAATAATTATTACGTAATTGTACACGACGAAAATTCAACCACAAATTAGCTTTACAATTTACTGAACCACAAATAAGAGTAAAAAAGCTTATATATTGAATATAAAACTATCGTGAGATTCACTCATACTGAAAAAAAAAGCGGATACAAACGGAGATTAGCTCTAAATGTGCGCGTCTAACCGCAGCCGTCGTGACGTTGCATCGAAATACTTCACCCTAAGCCCCCGTTCCCACCGCGTCGGGCGCCCGCATGATTTTTAATCGGGTGTCGTAGCCGCAGTACATTTTATATGGAGCTGTTCACACTCGTGTCGTTCGTGTGTGAACAGCTTCATATAAAATGTACTGCGGCTACGACACCCGATTAAAAATCGTGCGGGCGCCCGACGCGGTGGGAACGGGGGCTAATGATTATTATTTTCCAAATAACATGTCAGAAATAAAAGGAAGAACATGAATTTTTACATAATGTAGTACAAAATCACTCAATTTATCAAAAGCTCAAGTTAACTATAAGTTGTCGGTTTATCGGTTTTACAAATTAAAATGAAATGAGACTGAGCGGGCCACGTCAGCCGCATGCATCCACACAGGTGGGCCAGAAACGCCACAGAGTGGAAGCCACAAGACGGATGGCGGCGGCGAGGCAGGCCCAGGCGGAGATGGCGGGACGACCTTGACGTGTTCTTGAGTGATTGGTGGGAGATTTCGAAAGACCGAGAGGAATGGAGATCATGGGGGGAGGCCTTTGCCCAGCAGTGGGACACAAATCCAGGCTAATTATAAATAAAATAAATTAAAATAATGTTTTCTTTCTAGGGACTCCCAGTACAGTTTTGTTCGTTACCTGGCGACCAGTAGATGCAGCTTGTCGACCTCCCGTGTCAGCTCCCCCAGCCTCTCCCTTGGTATGGGTCACAGCTTCTCCTTCGGCTCCTCCTCTATGAGGCATAGCCGTGGGACTCCCAGAACAGAGGTTTGTTTGGTACCTGGCGACCAGTAGATGCAGCTTGTCCACCTCCCACTTTAGCTCCTCGAGCTTCTCCCTTGGTATGGGCCACAGCTCCTCCTTCGGCACCTCCTCTATGATGCAAAGCCGTGGGACTCCCTGCATAGTGCTTTGTTAGTTACCTGGCTACCAGTAGATGCAGCTTATCAACTTCCCGCTTCAGCTCCTCCAGCTTCTCCCGGGGCACGGGGCGAAGCTCCTGAGGAGCATGCAGCGGGTACACCTCGCCCGCCGACGCCAGCTCCGGGAGCGCTATCTCCATGAGCTCCTTTCCTCTATGAGGTCTTGGTACTCCCAGTCGAGTATTGTTTGGCACCTGGCGACCTGTAGATGCAGCTTGTCGACCTCCCGCTTCAGCTCCTCGAGTTTCTTGGCAACAAGCTCTAGTCGCCTCGCGCGCGGGACTGTCCTCCCATATTTTCTGACATCTCTAATTAGACAGTGACAGGTATTGTCTATCTCGCGCGTATCTTTGCTCGCGCCTTGCTGTGCTAAGCCGGCTAGAGA
>BHDV01017855.1:31596-77746 GCA_005406045.1 Adoxophyes honmai | reverse complement strand
ACTCTACTGAAAAACAAAATTTTTGCGACAAGATAACGGGGTCTAGTAATTACATAAATAGTTTTTTTTTTCATTGATACTAATGTGTCTTAAAAAAAAAGACTTTCCGGCTTAAACAGCAATCTTGGTCACCCTGGTTTCCGGTCAGCACTTCGCCGCGCTGATTCGCGGCGAGCGCCGCAACGACGCACTTGCTCACTTCGTTACCCTTATATCTTCATACAAAAGTAATAAATAGTACCCCAAGTGACTCTTGGAAATTCTCAGTGTCAAAAAGTATCGACATTTAAAAAACATATTCATACCTACTCTACTGAAAAACAAAATTTTTGCGACAAGATAACGGGGTCTAGTAATTACATAAATAGTTTTTTTTTTCATTGATACTAATGCGTTTTAAAAAACAGGACTTTCCGGCTTAAACAGCAATCTTGGTCACCCTGGTTTCCGGTCAGCACTTCGCCGCGCTGGTTCGCGGCGAGCGCCGCAACGACCCACTTGCTCACTTGGTTACCCTTGTTTTTGCATTTCCTTTTAAGGTGCGACTTCAATCTTTAAATTTAAAGCACGCAGCAGGTGATGCTAGCAGATACGTTGACGACACTATACTCTGTTTTTTTATGATTTGAAATTAAAACGGTTTTTTTTTAATTTTTCTCTAGAATCCGAGAGCTATAGGTCAGTTAACTAAAGCTGGCACGTTCACAGTACTCACACTTGTGCAATTTCGCTATACTGTATGTTTAAAATTAATAAATTTGATCAAATCGGGCAGACTTTTCATGATACGTATGCTGTGCAATACAACAACAAAGGACAAAGGAACATCTATCATCGAGATCATCGTTATCCGTCCGTCTGTCATGAGTTTTTTCTTAGAAACGTGTGCAGATATAAAATTTAAATCGATACCAAATACTTCGATAGAACTGTAAGAAAAAAAACCGGCCAAGTGCGAGTCGGACTCGCGCACGAAGGGTTCCGTACCAAAAACTGCAAAAAATTTGAATTTTTGTATGGGAGCCCCTCTTAAATACTAATTTTATTTTAATTTAATTATTTCTTTTTAAAGTAGATATTTAATTAAATATTCTGTGAGCATTTCAAGTATTTAGCTGTTACAGTTATCAGTTAACAGTGTTTAAAATCGTAAATTGCTTTAGTTTTTTTTTTCTATGACTATCTGTGTAGATACAGAGACCCCAATGACATCTATCATCGAGTAGTACAACTTCTTCTGCAAACGTCAACTACGTCACCAGTTGTCAAAAATTGATATACATGTCACTAACGAAGTTTCGACGATCTCTTGCATTAATACAACTTCCAACTTTGTGGACTTGTGAGTGATTTCCTTGCCAAAACTTCCCCACAGTCCGATTGTATCTTTCAGCCAAACCATTGTCTTAAGGGTTCGAAGTATAACACGAAGTATAATACGGATAACCAATATTGTCCCTATAAATATGCAATTTCCCTACTGTTAAAAGGCAATTTATCCCGATTCGTGTTATAATAACGGTCTCCAGTTACAAGCGACCGGTCCCGTGGCCGGGAATCAATAATAATAATTTCAATCAACCAGCGAGAGGATAGAATTATGCGATATCCTCTGATATTGGTCTAGGCGCAAGTCTAAAGAAAATAACAGTAAGAATATTTTACAATATTTTTAGATTAGAATAACACCTCTTTAATTCTTCCCTGGATGTCGTAAGAGGGGACTGAAGAAGGTTACGGAACATAAAAGACGACGCTACTTGTCCTGTCACTATTAAAAATATATGCTAGAAGTGCCTAGAGACGTGAAATAGTCATGGTTTTGTCGCTTTACTATAGAAAAAAGTGCGCGAACTTACCCCCGCTTCTAGTAAACTAACACCGCCTTAATAAAACGCAATTTCAATCTAATTGTTTACATTCTGTTATGTTTTAATATATTCCGGTCCGTCGCGTTCTAATAGAATATTATTTGACACTTAACCTCTCGTATGCTACGGAGCAGATCTGCTCCATTTTGAAGGATATCTTTTTTATTTTTATTTTAATCACCATAATTTGTAGATTGTAGATATTGAAACAGAAGAGACTGGAATGCAGTATATTTTTCATTTCCCGCATACGAGGGGTTAAGTCACTAATAGTATTGTCCATATTCTCAATTCTGCACGATTGCGCGTAGTTTTTGTGCAGAATCGCGAATAGGATAAAACAAATAATTGCGATCTTGAAGCGAGCTACTTTTCGCGCGTGGTAAAAATTTACATGCATACATCCCGCCTGTATTCCCAAACGGGGTAGGCGGAGCGCACAAAACACTACTTGAACCCTTAATTAATTGTTATTAATTAATTCCTTAATTAACGCTTAATTCCTTAGTCGCCTCTTACGACATCCACGGAAGAAATGGAGACGAGTTATTCTAAGCCCGACACGACACGAAAAATCCAAGGAAACAACATCTCTTAACTTGCACCAAACCCGCGGAATTATTAAAGAATTTGAATGACTGCTTCCCTCAAATCAAATTCGTCGGAAATCCCTCAAAATCCTTCAGGAATTGGTTCTCAAGTTATTGAATGTTCAGGGGTAATAGATATCCGATGAGCCCATTGTCGCCTTGGCTGGTTTGGGCGTTTGCCGCTGGCTCCTCGGGGAGTCTTATTTGTATGTAATTTTGGAGGATGGGCATTCAAGTTGTGGTGACTGCTCAGCAGTTTATCATTCGGAAACAAGATAAATATGCGTCAGTATCATGGTGTTCAATTGTTTTGTTTGGTGTTCAACTTTTGTAAACTGCTGACGCATAGATATTCTGCTGTTTTGTAGGGATCTTGTTTGATGATACTTCTGTAATTATGGATCGGGATGTTGGAACGAGTTTTTGGGTTCTGTAACCAAACGGTAAAAGACGGAACCCTTATGGATTCGTTATGTCTGTCTGTCGGTCCGTATGTTAGAGTCACTTTTTTTCGCAAGTATTAGAACTACACTTTACTGTTGAATCTTCTAAGTAGATATATTCTGTGAACTGGAAAGAAACAGAAAAACATTTTGCTTTTGGTTTCCCATACTTAGAACTGAAACTCCTTTTTTTTCACCAAACTCATACGAGTAGTTTAGCTTAGAATAACACCTCTCCAATCCCTTCGTGGATGTCGTAAGCGATTAAGGAAGCGACCCAACCAACTCAAAACCACCTGAGTTGATTTGGCCACATTTTTCACACATAGGTATCTACCCCCCGTTATATTCGCACTAAGCGTTTCTATTTTTGTTCAGAATGCAGCGAGTTGCGAGCTTGACAGACAGACAGACAGATCGCACCGGAACGCAATAAAACTGTCAACTGTAGCCACAATCGGGAAATTAAAACCGTAAAAGCGTGAGTTATGCGACTAATATACTGGATACACTTAGCTTCAAATACGTAACATACATACATACAATCACGCTTATGCTCCCAAATGGGGTAGACTAAACCTAACAGTCATAGTTTTGTCCATGTCACGATTCATGTGCTCTGCACAGCCCATTTGGGAAAACATGCGTGATAGTACCTACGTTGTTGTTGCTGCAGTCTTGTCCTTTAATCATCTCACTTCACGGTAACATAAGTGTCGCCGACTTATCGACTATAACAAGTCACCTCTATAATGTCAAGCTTAACCGTTATAATTTTAAATTCTGCTGTGATCTTTCCCATTCCACAAAAAACGTGTCAAAGTAAATTGGGCAAAAGTTTGTCTTGTCTGAGATGTTCATTTAACATTATTTGTTTTAGGTCTCCGGTCTGATCCTTACCAAATATCAAAATTACATAAATCGAACATTCTTCTCACGGGTTCTCTATGTCAACATTGACTAAATACCGGTTGTCAACTTAGCAAGGGTTAAAAGCAGTTAAAAAAGAATCGTCTGCTGTTACTGCCTACAGTCAGCTACGAAATTACATCTTAACTATCGAGTTCAGATAGCTAATTTGTAGTCAAATTACACACTTCATTCTAGTGTGTGAAGACCCCGGTGTGACTTCGTTGGCATCACATTAAATTACTAGCTTGTGTTCGAGATTACATAGCGTATAATGTGTTTTCTATACGGCTTTAGAACATGGCCAACAATTTCATCATCATCAGCCTATATACTTCCCACTGCAGGGCACAGGCCTCCTCTCAGTATGAGAGGGCTTGGGCGATAGTTCCCACGCGGGCCCAGTGCGGATTGGGAACTTCACACACAACGTTGAATTACTTCGTCGCTGCGTGTAGGTTTCCTCACGATGTTTTCCTTCACCGAATAGCTCGTGATAAATATCAAATTTGATATCGCACATAAATTCCGAAAAATTCAGAGGTGCGAGCCCGGGGTTTGAACCCACGACCCTCTGCTTGAGAGGCCACAGTTCGAACCGCTGGGCTATCACGGCTATATATGTCTGCCAACAATTTATATGTCTTCTTTGTACATTCACGTGTAAGCTGGATGGAGTTTAGACTAGCACGGTGTAGTATTATTTCTCATTTATCGCCGCCCTTGGGTGAGATGAGTAGAAAATAAACACTTTAAAGCACTTGCACACAGTATATATTATTCATATTATAAGAGTTAAATTGCAATTACAAATAAGATACAACATGAACTTGTTACTTACAGTTTTATTAGTCTCCTTTCACAATTATACTCACAATGTCTTATATTCGGCACTTGTTCGCTCTCTAGGGAGCAGACCAAGAATACTCTCAAACTATAAACCGGCGATTTTATACAATACAATTCGCGGTCTTTTCTACCCGCCATGCGATCAACCAATCATAGCCTAGCTCTGCTGTGGTTGGTTGAACGCCGGAAATGCACCAGCGTTATTTGAATCAAAATGAGTATTTTGTACAATAAATCTGAACTAATTAGAAAATAATATACACAAAACCAGTAATAAATATTATTGCTAACACACGATTTCATCATCATCTCCACTGATGAACATAGGCCTCCCTCTTGGATTCTCACTTGTACCGGTCGGTTGGAAGCGACCTGCATCCTTCGACTGCATCGGCGACCTTTATAATATGTGCATCTTGTAGGTGAGCGTTCTACTTGCTAGTCCGTGGTCTCTATTAAAGCACTTTTCGACTTTAGTATTTTTTTTAGATTTAGATTTTAGTATTTGTTGTTATAGCGAAAACAGAAATACATCATCTCTGAAATTTCGATTGCCTAGCTCTTACGGTTCTTGAGATACAGCCTGGTGACAGACGGACAGAGAAGTCTCAGTAATAGGCTCCCATTTTCACCCTTTGGGTACGGAACCCTAAAAATGAAACCCTACAAATAAGTCAAAACATTTTTAGTAAAATAAACTAAGAATTGATCTCTCCTTCCCCTGCCATTTCCATAGACGATTCAACAATAGTTTTAACTCAGAAAAATAAAAATTCTACATATTTTCAGAAACGCTAGCCACTTTTACCGATCGTATGTCGCAGTAAATAATGTCCAAAGAGGCAGCAAATGCATCCGCGTCCAACAGAAACGCATTTCACGCCTTTGATCGCGAGTTTCGTTCCCTGTGGAAATAAGTACTCCAGAATTCACAATACATAGGTACTATCGAACCAACTGATTCCTAACCCACCGCAGAACGTTGTCACAATAAACGTCATAAACATTTCCTTTGTCAATCAATGCAATGTCACTATGACGTTCACTGTGAATAGGTTCTATGGTGGGTCAGTAATCAATTGGTTCGATGGTACATACATACATCACGGCTGTATTCCCTAATGGGGTAGGCAGAGCGTACGAAACGTTACATAGTCAAAACGGACTATTTCCAAGTTTTGCAGCCAATTCTAGCATATTTTTAGGTTTTAAGAATCGGGGTCGGATTTAGAACAATACCTGTCCGTTTTTTCCATTTTATGTCGTAAGTGGCGACTAAGGCAATAGGTTAGGGTATGTTTTAGGCGACAGGCTAGCAACCTGTCACTATGCCTGCTAATATAAAACCTAAAATAAATGCTAGAAGTGGCCACATAGCATGAAATAGTCATGGTTTTGTCTATGTAGTGTTTCGTGTGCTTTGCCTACCCCATTTGGGAACACAGGCGTGATGAATGTATATATGTAAATTAAAAGGTACTAAAGTTTAAGGATGCTAGTCTGTCACCTAAAGCATGTCCAAACCAGTTTCCTTAGGCTCAATTCACACCAGAAGAGCAGCGCAGCGCGGCGTAGCGGAGCGCAGTTTCAGTGTCATGAGAATTTCAACTTTATTTTCATTACAATAAGACTTATTATCGCACGAGAAACTCTAAAGATGCGCGCGGATGCCCGCTGATCCGCGGGAATTCCAGCGCATTCCATAAACAAAGCCGTGCGACTGCGCGAGCTGTCGCGGGAATGCCCGAGGATGCTCGAGTAGTCGCGACGGCCGCTGTCAATACATATGTCAATATGTCAATAATTACCTATGTAAATTCCAGCGACTTCCTACGAATTCCAGCGGCTTCTCGAGCAGTCGCAGGAACCCTCGCGCATTCTCCACGGAGCGGGTCGCTGCGCTACGCCGCGCTGCGCTGCTCTTCTGGTGTGAATTGAGCCTTAGTCGCCTCTCACGACACCCTCGGAAGAAATGGAGAACTGTTATTCACTATGTGCTGTGGAATTACCATTTGTATAAGGCCCTAATACCTAATTTCAATAAAACCTAAACCCATTTGTACACAGCTAAAAACGTACCCTGACCATCCCGAGCCATAGTTGTGAATATCCCTAATCTTACCAGTGACAGGCAGTTAACATCGAGGGCTAACTGACGAGGGTAACCACGCGTAAGCAGAGCCTAGGGTTGTCAAAGCTAGAGTAAAATAATCGGATTGTTGGTGCCAAAGCAAAACTTAAAAAAATATGCTAGAAGTGGCGAACGTGAAAAAATAATTTTAAACAAAAAAAAACCGACTTCAAATTAGCAATATTTTGAAAGTATTCTGTTTACTGAATGTAAAATCTTGACTTCATCAACAAATTACCGAAAACGCCGTACATCTCCATATAAAATTTGAAGAGTTCCCTCGATTTCTCCAAGATTCCATCATCAGATCCTGGTGTCGTGCCAATGGGACCAATTTCGAGTTATACCCTTTCGATTAAAAAAAAAATTTGAAAATCGGTCCACATCGAGTAACATACACACAAAAAAAAAAAAAAAATTAGGTCGAATTGAGAACCTCCTTTTTTTGAAGTCGGTTAAAAAGGTGACTAGGGTTGTTGTTTAGGTTTGTCTTAGGTGATAAACTAGCAGCCTGTCACTATTCTACCTCTTCCATCTGTTTTTAAATCTAAAATTACGCTAGAAGTGGCAGCGAAGCCTGAAATAGTCACGGGTTTGTCTATGTCATTTGTTTCGTATGTTCTGCCTACCCTTGTTTGGTACACAGACATGATTATTTGTAAGTAAGATAAAGGTCTCTACATTGACCCATTATTTCTTAAGATATTAGAGGTTCTAGGATCACCGAAGTCAAAGTCATAATTCGCAAAAATGCCTCCGTCGAATTGAAAATCGCTGCTACTGAAACGAGCACGGCAATAAATTATTGTGCAGAAGAAAATAACTACTCTTCTCTTTATCTCTCTCTAAACCTTTTTGGTTTGGGTTCTCTTTATCTCTCTAAATCTTTTTGGTTACTCTCCACAAATACATTGTTGCATGTTTTCACTCTTTAATCCCTCGTATGCTTTCACGGATCCGTGCTCTATTTACGGATAAACATTTTTTTTTATTCTAATCAGCATAATTTGTAGATATCGAAATAATCTGTGTGGTGTCTGATTTAGAATAACACATCTTAATTTCTTCCGTGGATGTCGTATGAGGCGACTAAGGAAATAGGTTAAGGTATATTTTAGGCGACAAGCTAACTACCTATCACTATTATACCTGCGAACTCAAAAACCTACAGAAAAATATGCTAGAAGAGGCCACCAAATGTGACATAGTCATAGTTTAGTCTATGTAACGTTTAGTGTGCTCTGCCTACCCATTTGGGAATACAGGCGTGATGATATGTATGTATGTATGTATCGAAACAAAAGAGACTGGAATACACTATATTTTTCACTTCTCACATACAAAATAAGTATATTTATACCGCGTTAGGACCAACCCTATCAACTCGAGAAGCGCGTAAGCAAGCGACTTGTGTACTGGATCGGGGTTATGTTGAACCGATTACCGCCATCTACCGTGGGAAGCGTGCAGCTGATCGGAAAATAAACACATAATAGATACTCCGCCATTTTGTATCCGATATTGAGTACGGCTTTAGCAGGAACGCATTATTAGGCGCAGCGCAGACGACAGAGTTTTGTGCGATCGAGTCTGCGCAGCAATAAATTCTCTGAATGGCGCGCTGACAGTTTCCACGAAACTCTGAATGGAAATTCCTGGAAACTTTTGTTTTTGTGTAAAGTTATTAAATTTGCATTTTTTCAGATAAATATGCAATAACTCTCGAAATGTGCTACATATAAATTTGAAAATGCAATGACAACCAATCTCTAAAGATCCGATGCCTTGGCTTCTATGTCAAGGTCACTACCCAAAAAAACGTCACAAAAACCCCAGCGTCACAGCGTCACTCGGACACAGATTTATGACATCCCCAGGGACGCATTAAACAGCGTCGCAGGACACGTTCAGATTCACTTCCTGAGCGTTATAAATGTGGCAGACTACGTGCGGCGAATGTGAGTGAAACTATTGTTACTTATGCCTTGATAGGTGGCGTGACGTTCGGTGGAACCTTGTCGTTAAGAGGCTTTCTTGTTACATCACGCTTGTATTCGTAAATGGGGTAGGCAGAGCATTTGAAACACTACGTAGACAAAACCGAGACTGTTTCAAGCTAGCATATAATTAGGCTCTAAGTTACACACGTATAAAATTACACCTATGTTCGCAAACAAAAACCATGACTATTTCACTAAAATTATTTACTTTATAGCTTCTTATGACGTCCACGGAAGAAAGGGAAAGGTGTTATTGTAATCCGACACCACACAGACGTAGCATGATACCTATATAAAGACGGTTCTATGCTAGTGCACGTGTTTATATCCGAAACATCACGTTTTGTGTCCTGTTTCTGTGTGGTGTCGGCATAAAATAACACCTCTCCAATTCTTCCGTGGATGTCGTAAGAGGCGACTAAGGAAATAGGTTTAGGTATGCTTTAGGGTTGGTGTAATGTGGGCGATGGGCTAGCAACCTGTCACCACAATATCACGTTTGACCATCTGGTTACCCTCAATTTGCTGAACGTGGCACTGGATTTTTGAATTCATGTGCTCTGCCTACCCCTCATGGGAATACAGGCGTGAGAATATGTATGTATGTATGTATTCTTTAGGCGAAAGGCTGTCCTATCACTATACTACCTCTTCCACCTGTTTTCAAACCTAAAATTATGCCAGAAGTAGCTGCGAAGCGTGAAATAGTCATAATTATGGTTTTGTCTGTTACGTTTTGTATTGTATTGTATTGTATGACTCTTTATTGCACATAAAATAGTTACAGAAAAACAGGATACAGGATTACAGCTTCATGTACAAAGGCGAACTAACTTTTGTGTATTCTGTCTACGTTTAGAGGTATAATAGTGACAGGTTGCTAGCCTGTCGCCAAAAGGCTGAAAAAAATCTCTCATTTTAGAGTCGGTTAAAAATAACCCAAAAACTCAAGGTTCTTCCGCTTTTTAATTTTGACATTTCATCCTTTAAAACACAACTGGGTCATGGTTTTAACAGTTCAAGGCCCAGCATTATGCGTGAACTGTTTGAGCGCATGTACCACTCAAAGTTAGTTATACAAAGTTCTGTTTCAACAAGATCCGTATTACCATACTAATGAGTAATTCGTCGTTTAGTATGCAAAATGTCGTACAGTCGTAAACGTAATACGTATCAAACTTTCTTGGAAAGTGCTTATTTGAAAAACAGGAGCTGACTGTAGTATAATCTATGGATCCGCGAATGTGGTATCTGACAATGGACAACGAAATTTAATTTAAATAGTTTTACTGCGACTGAGTCTGATTATAATAATGAAACCAATAAATAAAAGTCATTCAATCTTAGCAATACATGGCGCAGTCGGTAGAAGGAGTACTACCATAGCTCAAATTGTACCATGAGGTTGGTTAACCTATGAGTAAGGAGAAAGTAGTTGATATTATAAAAAAAATACATATTTTTGCATAAAGACCATATTAATTGTGAAAAGGAACTGAAATCAACTTTTCAACTACTGAAAATGAAGCCGCGTATTTAAATATAATATTAAGTATTTCAACGGAACCTCAACAAATTTACTAAAGCGGACACCTAGTGAAAATCAGATCCTACAGTGAAAATAGCCTTAAATTTGTCTGAAGATTGAAAATTCGATTCGACAAGGCGGATCTGCCGCCCCAGGCTCTGGCAAAGTTACAAATTTATATGCCAAGCGTGAAATTTATTAGCTGTAAGTATGAAATGAGATTAGGGTACGCCTCGAGCCTTTTGGAATACAATTTATTTTTAAAATCAGACGGGAGGCTTTTGTTTTTGGAAAGGTAAAGGAAAATGGGGCGTGGAAACTTAACCGTCGATAAACGGTTAAGTCACACGTGCGGTCTTATGGAAAGAATTTAGCGCGCTAACGCCATCTATTGTCGAATAGCCGAACTTCTATAACGTCATTTAGATGCTCAACTGTCAAATGGTAATACATGGCGATAACAAAGTTTCGATGATCAGTTATAGACACAACTTTTAAATTTCTCTCTGTGGACTTCGGTTCCCTGGCAAAGCATATTATGCCCGGAGAGAGATCTCTCTATTGGAGTGTTTTGCTCAATAATTTATCAAAGATTATTTCATCGAATAGCGCCATCTCTTGCCACTTTTTGTAACTTGATAAGTTCTAAATAGATGAGCGACTCGGAAGGTAGTTTATTAAATGGCACTGCGTAGTTACCAAAAGATGGTTTTTAGAAGGGTGGTGTTTTTACTTCGTATGGTGTCGAGTTTAGAATAACAACTCTCCTTTTCTTCCGCAGTCGTCATAAGAGGCGACTACGGAATTAGGTTAAGGTATATTTTAGGCGACAGGCTAGCAACCTGTCACTATAATGCCAACTCAAAAAATATGCTTTAAGTCGCCACAAACCGTGAAATAGTCATGGTTTTGTCTAAGTAGCTTGTCGTATGCTCTGCCTACCCCATTAGGGAATACAGAGGTGATGTATGTATGTTAAAAACAAGGTACTAGCAAAGGTTGCAAATTAAACAGTAACATGCAGATCAAAGGCCTCTGAAATTGTGTCAGTAGTTAGTACTCGAGCGAGTCGAGTACTGCCACTTGACCGCTTTGCCGAGTCGAGTAACAAAGTGAACCATTGCCAACTCATTAGCGCTCGACTTTTGCCAGTAATTGCAAGTACAGTTACTTCATTTAAAGGTGTACATCTGTACCTAAGAACACCTTAGAATAAGGCCTCTCTGTTTCTTCCGTGGATGTCGTAAAAAGCGACTGAGGATTAGGTTAAGGTATAATTTAGGCGGCAGGCTAGCAAACTGTCGCTACGTGTTACAAAAATACGAGTAGAGCAGAAAGAGGCTAAAATGACCCATTATAAGGAACCAATTATTTACAGTATTTGAAAAAAAAAAACATTAATTCTTCTAATTGAGTTTGCAAACCTTTTTGAATGAATTGAAAATTGGTCAAAGAATACACTCTGTTAAATAATCTATAATAATTTCAGTTATATTAACTTTTTATATTAAGTTTACAATATTTTTCGTTTTAATAAATCTCATTTTTTACACGGGTTTTTACGACACTTTGTATAGTACATACATACGTACATACATACAATCACGCCTGTTTTCCCAAACGGGGTAGGCAGAGCACACAAAACGCTACATAGACAAAACAATGACTATTTCACGTTTTGTGGCCACTTCTAGCATAGTATTATTTAGGTTTTTGAGGTGGCAGGTACAATAGTGACAGGTTGCCAGCCTGTCGCCTAAAGCATACCCTAACCCATGTCCTTAGTCGCCTCTTACGACATCCATGGAAGAAATGGAGAGGTGCTATTCTAAACCCGACACCTCACGGTTGTATAGTACATCTGTATTTAAAACCTTAGTTGTACTAATACGCTAGAAGTTGGCTGAAATAACTAATGTTTAAACCAAGCTGATATTCCCAAGAAGATAAAAAGTAGATAATCCTAGGAAATATTGCAAAACTCCGAACTAATACCTGACCGTTTGGTGACTTTAAATCCAATTTTTCGATACGAAACGATCCGCGTTCAGTTTAATAATAACTCCCTCTTCCGGTGGAAACTAAAAAAGTTAATAACAATCGGAGATGAGATCTTTTAACTCAGGTTATTGGCTAACTTGGAGTGGGTAATACCTCCACGACTTTTTATACGCTTTGGAATTTTTTGTCTCTTTTCTGGTGGAACGAGGAGACTCTGATGTAGGTAGTAGAAGAAATATGTCACTTCAAAAAACATGCATTCATACGAATACATGTATTGTAATCACGCCTATGTTCCCAAACGGGGTAAACATAACAAAACGAAAGGTTACATAGACTCAACCGTTATTTTATATTTCGTAGCCACTTCTTACATAAGTTTAGGTTTATAAGAGATGAAACAGGTATACAGTGACAGGCACCTGTCGCTCAAACATACCTAAGCCTGTTTCTTTAGTCGCTTCTTACAATACCCACAGAAGAAATAGAGAGTGTCACACAGAAAATAAACAAAAATAATAATAATTTGCCCCGTCTGGTCTAGAATAACACCTCTCCATTTCTTCCGTGGATGTCGTAAGGCGACTGAGGAAATAGGTTTAGGTGTGTTTTAGGCAACAGGCTAGCAACCTGTCACTATTATACTACCTCTTTAGTCTGTTTTCAAACCTAAAATTACGCTAGAAGTGGCTGCGAAGCGTGTAATATGTACTCATAAATATGGACTACCCTATTTGGGAACATAGGCTTGATTATAATGGATTTACTTTTAAAACCGAATTTTTTAGCGTTGTAGCCACTCTATATTACACCCCTAGTGCCAGATGTCATATTTACATTAAAAGTTTTAAAATTTCTTTTTTTTATGAACAGCCCTCGCCCGAGAATATTTTACCTTCTCATAATCGAGCCGACTAGCGAGTTGAGAAAAAGTCGATTATTGGACCGATTTTAATAAAACTTTGCCGGACTTCCCAGGGGTAGGCAGGGGAGCAATTTTCTTTAGTATTTAAGACATGGTTTAAAAACGAAATCTGGCTAATAGCTGAAAACTTAATAATGCAGTGGGATAGTATAATATTATTTTATAATTCTGTGTGGTATCGCGTTGTTACACCTCTCGATATCTTCCCAGGGCACAGGCCTCCTCTCACTATGAGAGGGCTTGGGCTACAGTTCCCACGCGGACCCAGTGCGGATTGGGAACTTCACACACAACGTTGAATTACTTCGTCGCCGTGTATAGGTTTCCTCACGATGTTTTCCTTCACCGAATAGCACATAAATTCCGTAAAATTCAGAGGTGCGAGCCCGGGGTTTGAACCCACGACCCTCTGCTTGAGAGGCCTCAGGTCGAACCGCTGGGCTACCACGGCCTAAAGCACACCTAAACCTATTTCCTTAGTCGCATCTTACGACATCCACAGAATAAATGTCGAGCTAATCTCGATATAAAAACTTGAGTTGATCCGTTTATTTCCCTATGAGTGAGGCTCACGGTAGTTTTTAACCGACTTCAAAAAAAGGAGGAGGTTCTCAATTCGACCTAATTTTTTTTTTTGTGTGTATGTTACTCGATATCTCGAAGACCCGTGGACCGATTTTCAAATTTTTTTTTTTAATTGACAGGGTATAACTCGAAATTGGTCCCATTGGCACGAAACCAGGATCTGATGGTGGAATCTTGGAGAAATCGAGGGAACTCTTAAAATTTTATATGGAGATGTACGGCGTTCTCGGTAATTTGTTGATGAAGTCAAGATTTTACATGCCGTAAACAGAATACTTTCAAAATATTGCTAACTTGAAGTCGGTTTTTTTCTGTTTAAAATTATATGTTTATACTGATGATTTTTAAATGGCAAAGATTTCCAAAGATTTGGTCGAACATTTTCTTCCAACCCCAAAACAAAGACAATACTTTTATTCGCTCCAACTCCAAATACGAGTTCAACAAAACTTTTTCCTACTCGAAGAGGAAGTAGAGATATCGAAGTAGATAATATTTTTTCTGGTTTATTGAACAACTTATTGGGAACTATCGAAGTTATATTGAAAACGTTTATTTTCGCGGTTCGCTTATTCTGTGGGGCACCGGAATAACAAGTTATGTAGTTAACTGCGTTTAGTTCTGTGGTTTAGTGATGGCCGGTTTCCAAAAGAAAGCAGAAAAAAGATAATGTTAATTGCCACTAACATTAATGTAATTTAACTGTAATTTACTCAAAATATCGTCTCAATACGTAAAATAACCGACCTAGTGCAAGTCGGACTCGCGCACGAAAGGTTATGTACCAAAAAAGCAAAAAAAAACACATTTTATGTTTGGGAGCCCCCCTTAATTATTATTATTATTCTGTTTTTAGTATTTGTTGTTATAGCGCCAATAGAAATACATCATCTGTGAAAATTTCAACTCTCTAGCTTTTACGGTTCGTGAGATACAGCCTGGTGACAGACGGACAGACAGCGAAGTCTCAGTAATAGGGGCCTTTGGGTACGGATCCCTAAAAACCATCATGTAAAACAGCTGACTGTCAAATAAACAAGTGGGTGACAGCCGGGTAGCACGCCGTTTGTGGTCACCAGGTTTCAACAAACTTACATACATGACGTCTGTATTGCCAAACGGGGTAGGCAGAGCACACAAAACGCTACACAGAGAAAACGATGACTTTCACGTTTCGTGGCCACATCTAACATATTTTTTAGGTTTTGAATTGGCAGGTATAATGGCAGGTTGCTAGCCCCTAAGTCGTCTCAATATAAAGGGTAGTGGCAAGCTTTACAAAACAAAACATTGATAATCATTACACAGTATTCTCCCGTGTGGTGCCGGGTTAGAATAGCACCTCCCCCTTTCTTCCCGTGGGTGTCGTAAGAGTCGACTCTGGGAAAGGGTTAGTGTATTGTGGGCGATGGGCTAGCAACCTGTCACTGCAAAATCACGATTAACCATCTGGTTACCCTGAATATGCTAAACGTGGCACTGGATTTTTGAATTCATGTGTTCTGAGGGGTCATGGGAATACAGGCGTGAGAATATGTATGTGTAATATGTAAGTGTATTCCCTGTGAGCTAGCCGGACATAATAGATCGCCATTCGCTTCTATTCAGACATACTTCTCTCGCTTCGTTCACGTTCATTTCTTGTCGTGCATCCTCGTCGGTTCCAGGTACTTCTAATTTGGTTACTCTCTTGGAAACATCGCCCATTTGCCGGCTTAGCACAGCAAGGCACGAGTATATACATAGATGCATGCAAGTTAAACTTGAAATTTTTCATTGATATCATTACATCCAATTCCGACTTTGCTTCCGACACCATTAAATCAGTGGTTCCACTAAACTAAACCAAACGAAGAACCAACAGATTTCCAGTGCTATCCATCATTCTAAACATATCAGGTACTGAATGCTGCACGCGAAATGAACTCCTAGTCTTTGTTGTTAGCTTTATATAAGTTCTCTGACAAATATTTAAGGAATAATATTTCATTTCAACTAAATGAAAACGTGTGAAATTGGACTCTTGATGCTAGAATAAATGCAGTTTTATGTAAAGTGTCCAGACCTGAGAGAAATTTTAATGAAACCAACCCATCTCGAGTGCCAAGGAATTAATACTGCAGAATGTAACGTGATATTTTAGCTGCCGGCGCAGGAGGAGTAAGTGATCATGATTATGTGTTCTTGGATTTTGTCGAATAAATGAATATGAATATGAGTGTTGCACCTGCACTATGGAAATAACTGAGGCGGTTTAACAGGAGTGACTTCAATCAAGGAATTCGTTTCTTCTGGCAAATGTAATATTTTGATTGGGCCCAGACCGATGGGCAAACAGTAAACACAAATATCAAATCATAATTATAAAAAAACGAGTATCACACTTTTAACTACTTGTTGAAAATTTTAAGAATAACTCACGTTTTTAAATAGAGTTTAGCTCGACATGTTTTAACTACTTGCTTAAAATAGGGTTTTTGAACATTTTTGAAATATACTTTTAATAAATTCTTCATTATGTAATAAACACGATATATTAGTATTTCCGGATTCTTGTCTGTATTAACAAAGAAAATAAATATTAAAGTTAAAATTCTCAAACTCACGCCAAAAACGCTGTTTGACGTCACATGCAAGTAAACAAAGGCACCACACAAAGAAGCTGTCAAAATTGTCATGTCAAATTATCAATGTCCACTTTGACCACAGATACCTTTCATGGTATGTGACGTCATCAATCAATCGCAAGCGTTTCGGTCACAGATACATTATTAACGAATATTAGAAATTAATAGAACAAAATACTCTAAAAATGCATAATATTTTGAACAAAAGAAAGTGAAATATGTTTAATTTTCCTATAATCTGTTAGGATGGCCACAAATTATAGTTTATTTTTACTGTTGTCAAAGACCCTATTATAATGAAAATGTGACGTTAGTGTTGTGTTCTACCCTACATTTGTCAATAACATAAATGACGATAGTAGTCGTGCGACGGTATTAATTTCGTCGAGCACGAGCAGTCGCGCGAACCGAACGCTGGCGCGCACTGCTCGAAACATATCGAGCTAAATTCGACTTAAGACCTGAGCTATTCGTATTTTTCATTATGAGTGAGTCTAATTAAATTAAAACTATAACCAAAGTCGCTCTTATGACACCCACGGAAGAAATGAAGAGGTGTTAATACCTGACACCACGATAATCAGAAACAGTCTTGGGTTAAAAACAGCACCTTTCTTAGTCTGTTAGCAATTGCTCTTGAACAAAAAACTTTGCCTAGTTGAAAACAATGTTATCATGATAATATTTGGTTTTTATGTATGTTTGTAATGGAATAATATAATATTGTATATAATTTAACTGAAGCGTCAGTCAAAATGAGTTTTATTATTTCTCTTTGAAATGCCACTGTCATTTCCAGAATTTTAACTCTAAGATATCCGTTGCAGGTAAACTAGGGTAATTTTAATAGAAATATAACAGTGAACGTCAGACAACGTTGACGCGCGACGGAGATAGTAATTATGAACATACATACATCACGCCTGCATTCCCAAATTGGGTAGGCAGAGCACAGGAACCGCTACATAGACGTAACCATGGCTATTTCACGTAACCTAGCATATTTTTAGGTTTAAAGTTAAGAGGTAGTACTAGGTGACAGGTTGCTAGCCTGTCGCCTAAAATATACCTTAAACCATTTTTTTAGGTCCGCGGGAGAAATGGACAGGTGTCACTCTAAACCCAACACCACGCAAAACAATTTTTTTTGCGAAATATGTTATTACTAGCTGTGCCCGCGACTCCGTCCGCGTGAAATAGCGATCAATTTCCCCCGCTTTTTTCACACTTTCCACTATTTCTTCGCTTCTATTGGTCGCAGCGTGATGTTTTATAGCCTATAGCCTTTCTTGATAGAAGGTCTATCCAACACAAAAAGAATTTTTCAATTCGAACCAGTAGTTCCTGAAATTAGCGCGTTCAAACAAACAGACAAACAAACTCTTCAGCTTTATACATGGTGCTCGTGAGCATTGCGAGAGATTTCAACCACGAATTCCAGAGGTTATAAGAAGTAATAAATGTTATATGAACTTAGGTCGAAACACGATTTTTTTTTATAATTTTCATACATAATAATTGCTAATGTCGTATAAACGTGCCTTAATAATAGTAAAAAAAATCGTGTTTCGACCTAAGTTCATATAACATTTATTACTTCTTATAGCCTCTGGAATTCGTGGTTGAAATCTCTCGCAATGCTCTCGAGCATCATGTATATTAGTATGGGTTATAGTGAAAGTCATGACTCCTTTTGGTCCCTAGATGTCGTAAGAGGCGAAGTTAAGTTATATTTTTAGCGACTGACTAGCAACCTGTCACTAATTTATGGCTAATTATGACGCGCGGAATGGTCACAGTTTTGTCTATGCCGCGTTTCGTGTACTCTGCCTATCCCACTTGGGCGTGATGTATGTATGTTGAAAGTCTGTCTAAAGTATACCTCCTTAAAGAGTTTCGTACATTCTGCTGGGCCAAAGTTCCAACACTGTATTTAAAGAAGAGGTTAAGTGGAGATTTGAATGAATAAAACATAAAGTTAACATTTTAAATTACTAAACTTGAGTTTCCGAGCTGTTATGCAAAGATATTTCGCTTGAAAGCTTTCCAAAGGCGTTTAAAAATGTTAACTTAAAGTTAAATTTAAAATTAGTCTTCAAATTTTTCTTTATAAATCCTGACAGCGTGTCATCTTTTCACAGTTAAGAGACGAGAGTTTTAATTTTTAACCTCTTCAGTAGTAAGAAAAGTATTTTAGACGAGCTGTTACCCGCGACTTCGTCTGCGCAGAATAAGTATTTCGGATTGCGTGGCGTAGAATAGAACTAATATTATGGCATTAAAATTATCACACAAATAATTTTTGAATCGCATTTGACAAATATAACAGCTTTTTTAACAAATCGCTAGCACCTTGAAAATTCGCAAAACAAACACAACAGTCAACGACGTCTGCCCTCACGCGTCTGCCCGCGTTCAGGTCGCGCACTCAGCGACGCGTAACGTCGGCCCCGCGCATGCGCGCCACTTCAACGGTTTTGACAGCGGACGCCAAAGCTCGGAAATGGTAGATTTTACCCGACTTACTTGAGAATTATCGTCGTATATTGGATAATTCACAGAATATCATTACAATTTGTAGCCTATGTGTTATTCTGATGTATAAGCTACATTATTGTAAAGTGTCATTAAAATCCATTCAGTAGTTTTTGCGTGAAGGAGTAACAAACATCCATCCATCCATCCATACATCCATCCATACATCCATCCATCCATACTCACAAACTTTCACGTTTATAATATTAGTAAGATATGTGTGACAGTATTTGTTTCTGTGTGCTATACCGTATACGTAAACCGATTTGGATATGTCAATATTAAATCTCTTTCTCCACTAAAACCCGAAAATATGCCAAAAGTGGCTGCTAAAGGTGGAATAGCCATTGTTTTGTCTATGTAGCGTTGCATATTCCGCCTACGCCATTAGGAAATACGTATCTGCAAAGAACGACTAAAATGGCGGCAAACTCCTACAAACAATTGCGCGACAGCGACAAAGCCTCGCGCCGCCTCCCGCGCCACAATTTTAAATTTGAAATATTTTGTTTTCTTCTTTCGATCACCAGTTCACAGTAGGCCATGCTTGCGGGAATGCAGAACTGCATCATTGTGCGGATTTTTTATGCATTAGCGCCTATTTGCACTTTGTGGATTTACGTCGAGATTCATTTTCTAACACGTCAATCCCTTCCTAAATCACGCACAGCACTGCGTGACTTAGTGTGTCATACCTTGCCTTTCTCCGCTTCTAGACGCGTGATCTGCATTAAAGCGCTTGAATGCTTTTTCTGTGTTAGACTGTGCGTTTTTCTATGCAAACGGAGATACTTACAAGCAACGTTAACACGCATTCCAGCGCTACGCTGCCTGATGCGTGGCAATGTGTCAATCGATGCGTGGCAGTGTGTTAATCGATGCGTGGCAGGGTGTTAATCGATGCGTGGCAGTGTGTTAATGTTAATCGCCTAAACAATGTTGTGTGTATTACCCAATTAAGCGCTGGCAGCGCTGTTAAAATTATCCATACAATTCGTCTACTTCGACGCCATTGCGGTGACTGTAAACTCGTAATGGTACGGGATCCTATTTAAAACAGTACACAACTGCACGCCTCCGGGGATTCCATTCCCGATTCCCGGAAGGAATCGATTGACAGGACAGCTCTATTTCCTTTCTGCGAATATTTTGTTGTGGCACAGAATAGCTAGGGCGAAGAAGGTGCGTTGCGGCAAAAACACGCTCGGGAGAAGATAAAGGTGGAAATGTATACCTACGTGTCGTGACATGTCGCGACAGGTATTGTATGTTTCTGTTTTAATCGGCATTAACAATAAGTAATTCGCCAACATGCGGTGCCCGCAAAAGTGTAAAAAACACGCTCGGTGAGCGATAGCTGTCATATCCTGTCTAGGTGACAGCGGTTAGCGGACAGTCTAATGCAGGGCTTCTCAAACTTTCGGCTCCGCGAACCCCTGTTAACAAACTTTCGGTTCCACGAACCTCCTGTGCTCACTAATGAACAACCCCCCAAGAAAAAAATACATGTGAAAGAAAACAAGGTTTTTATTTCAATAAAAAAGGTAACCCAATTAAGTACCAAAAGAAATGTCTGTAGGTAATATTAATGTGATGTGTGTGCTTGTTTCTTGTCGCAAATGTATTGAATGTTAGGAGTAATATTGGTCAATTTTAACTTTGATTCGGACTCGCTATCAAGTCGATTTCTGTATTTTGATCTTGTCGCGAACCCTCTGCTGTCGAATGGCGAAGCCCTAGGGGTTCACGTACACCACTTTGAGAAACCCTGGTCTAATGTGATGACGTTAGCAATAGTTTAAGTTTAGAAATAGATGAAAGAGTCACAATAATTACAGTTTGCTAGCCTGTCGCATGAAGCGTACCTAAGCTCATATCTTGAGTCACCTTATACGACATTAAATAAATTGAAAAACGCGCTAAAACTAAAGTCATTGCAAGCGTACATGTCATTCTAAATCCGACACCACCCAGGCAACTTACTAGAGGTTAGATCCTTACTTAAATTAGATTCCTAGTTAGGTCCTTGTCCTGAAGGAGTGAAATTGTCGAAAAATACGCGCGTAAATCGCATACACTGCGCCAGATTCTCGATACTGGGGAGGCCCTGTTGCGATCAGTCAACGAGTGAGATACGCACAAGAGAATCGCGACGGATTCGCTCCTGCTGGACAATGCTGTCACATTTGAATTACATAATTACAGGGCATTGACGATAGAACCTATAGAGTACTAATGTCATCTTGGTTGTTCGGAAATTATTCCGCAAAACAATTGAAGTGATCGCTGTGCTCTTATTGGCCGGTCCAAGATCGCGCGTAACGCTAGTGCCTTTTTCTCTACGGTTATTGGCTCTGTACAGTTTCTGTGACAGTGACGGTGACGTTTAGTATGTTGAAATCAACAAACTATTTGCGGACCGGGGTTGCGAACATTGTTTCTCTATAGGTTCTATCCTCTATGTTACAGGGATAACTATTGGGATTGCTCAGAGTATGATTATGTTGAGGTGTGCTGCAGCGCGCTAGCGGTTTCTTCATAAAGTGCCTGATCTTCGACTACGTAAGCTATGGCCTGCAGATATTTGGTATTTGCTTGTGTTCAGGCATTTCCGCGTTTGAGCTCTTTCGCAGGTGCCGCGGCGTTGGAAAATCTTTCCTCCAGCTTTATTGACTGAAAATTCAGTTCAGCAAAATTGATCTGCCGTGGAAAACGGTCAGGAAACTGGAAACGTGGTTGATAAACGTGAGCTTTTTGTTTAGGGAATGTGCACGTCTAATCAGACTCGTTGGTCTTAGGTGTTTTGGTACAGGTATCTGTGCTTTTTTTACGTTTTCTATAAAATACGGGGTGAAACGAACAGTATTTCAAAAACTTGAATGAGGGTGTAAGAGAGGGATGGTCTTAGCTCGTAGCAACCAGTAAAAAAAGTATTATAAAAATATGAAAACTTTAAAAGTACCACTCCGGTTTTATTCTGAAGAACACAAAAATAGACGAAAATTACTTACTTACTTTTTTTCACCTATAGCAACCTGTCACTATTATCCGGTCAGCATTGCGGTTTTAAAAGATAGCCCATAAATCCCATTTCCTTTGCCTTATACCCAGACTGCAGTATTTTAATACCTAAAGTACTTTCAATACTGCAATCCGTTCCCATTCCCCTGATTGGTGCACCTTATGATCACAGATTCATATCTCAAAGGATTTCGGGCGTACTCGGAAAACCTCGGGTTATTTCGGCTGAACTGGAACGAACCGGTATTTTGAGATTTCGTTTTTAGTAAATGAAAATGGGCTGCATTTCGAGAGGTAATTGGTAGGTAGCTATTTCCTAGTTTTAATGAATTTTGTGTACATTACGATCACAATTTAGAAACGAGGTAGTTTAGAATAATATTACTCTGTGTCTTCAGTGAACAGCGTACGAGGCGATCAAGGATAGGTTAGGGCATCTTTTAGTAGGCAAAATATTAACCTGACACTGTTATAATCTCGAAACCAAATACCTTAAAATATTTACCAAACAAAGAATGCTCCACGATGTACCTGCGTAATACATCAGTTTTGTCGCGCGGGAAACTTCGATCTACCAATGATAAAAGAGATTTTTTCGCGCGCTGAACACTTGCGTTGTGATTGGTTATTGATTGAAGTCTCAGACAGATGACCTTTGACAGATGTCTAGCACCCCAGCGCCCAATGCGTCAAATAGCCGAACTAAAGTGTGTGCAGGCAAAATTGTGCCCAGAACGATTCTAAATAAAGTTCAATATAGATTACTCGTTCGGCTACTCTCGAATAACGTTCTGCGCTTCTCGGCGCAGACGGTAACAGCCGATGTGACTTATTTTCTTGGGTGTACTGTACGAAATGTGAAAATTTTATGGTTTTGTCCACGTAGCTTTTCGTGCGCTCTACTAACCCATTTGGGGCTACAAGCGTGATGAATGTATACTGTATGTTTGTCTGCACCTGAAATTGATAAACGTGGCTGCGATAAGCAAAGTGGTGTTGAACGTGATATTTACATAGGTAGGTACACAACTTTTACCGCGTCTAAGGGTCTCCCCACATTAGTCGACGCCTCTTCGGCAAAATGAGGGTAGAAAAAGCGTTATGTCAACGCAATAAGGGCGAACAAGACGTCAAACGGCTCGGCTCGTTCGACCGAGAATGGCCGAGCCAATTCACGTCTTGTTCGTCCTTATTGCGTTGACATAAAGCTTTTTCTACTCGCATTTTGCCGAAAAGGCGTCGACTGGTTTGGTGAGACCCTAATGCTTTTGGTTTAGGTATAAAAACCGGTGTGGTGTCGGGATAGAATAGCTCTTCTCCATTTCTTGCGTGGATGTCGTAAGAGGCGACTAGGTTTAGGTATGCTTTAGGCGACAAGCTAGCAGCCTGTCACTATTATACCTCATCCATCTATTCTTAAATCTAAAATTACGCTGAAAATGGCCACAGAACGTGAAATAATCATGGTCTGTCTATGTAACGTTTCGTGTTCTCTGCCTACCCCATTTGGGAACACAGTCGTAATTGTATGTAGGTATTGTAAGTATAACAATTTTACCATCCTAAATTCTGAGATTTCCCCTCTAGATTTAGTCCACACCAGTAAACTTACAGTTAATGTCCTTACGACCCGCATAACCCTTTTTACCTCGTCGTAGTCGACTAAATTGTGTTTTAACGATGTTTGCCCAAAAACGAGCGGTCATGCTACCCGCTTGTGGACCATGATAATGTTATTAGGTCGGTCTTTACTACCCCCCTAGAAGGGGTTGAATTTAAATAAGAAAGTTACGGAAGGCTATTTTTAGCGGGGATTTTTTGTTCTTTAGTGGTATTGTTGAAACTATCAAATAATCGATGATATTTGTGCCCTGGATCTAGCTACGAATGTTTTAGCTAAGTTACATTCCTAATACCACGGATTAGATAAAGAAGGTTGGATTGGCAATACGCGCAGGGCAGGCGCACCACAGGTATGATATGATCAGAGAGTCATACTTTAAGAACCACGCGATCATACTTGTTTAGTGGCATGTTGTTTGCATCGCAGTGCGGAACTGCGCTAAAATCCTTTGAAAATACCGTATTGTACGATTGTTACGAGTAGGTTAAAGAGTCAGACGTCAAGTATCAAGGAAGGAGTAATTTATATTCACCGATAGGCATAAAACCTTCGTTTTATAGTATATTTTTCGAAAAAACTATTTCTAATTATGAAATTCTAAGTAGAAACAACAATTACGCCAAGACACACAAAAAATATACATTGCTGTTGAAGTACGCAAATATTTCGGGAGAAGACACATTTGACGCGCAATGGATAACGAAACTTCAACTCAATCGCGGCCTATGCTCTTCGTGCCGGACTTGAGTTTGTAGTAAAATTTATGCGGGTAGTTCTCTCGCGTACACACTTTCCATGCAGTGTGCGAACCAATTGCAGCTCTTTATTCTACGTGTATTAGTGTGCGTAATTTATGTATCTATTATTATTGTTGATGTAGTGGAGATGTTTGGTGGGAGACAGGTGGCGACGCTGGTTTTCAAACAAAAGTGTGACTTTTGCCTATCCAACCTTCTTTATTCTGATCCGTGCCTAACACCTTCCTTCCCAAACTGGGTAGATAGAGGACACGATATATGACATAGATAAAACCACAAGTTATTACAAGTTTCGTAGCCGCTTTTCACATAATTATAGGTTGAAAAACAGAAAAAAAAAATCCTTTCGCATAATGCATACCTACCTAAAATTTGTCGTCTCTTAGGTACAACATCCGCGGAAGAAATGGAGAGGCGTTACTCTAACCCGACACCACATGGAAATGAGTTTAGCTGAGTTACATTTAAAGAACAAAAAACGTAATGACCTAAATTTAAAGATTTACTAATCGACGTTCAATAAAGTGGCCCATCACTATTTTGAATTGCAGAATACAAACAACAGACATTTTTAGTTTCTGAGTTCAAAAAATTACTATAGACTTCTTTCGAAATATTTTCTGCCCATTTTTGATCATTTCTACTCAGAAACATTTCTAGGTACTCTTTCCATACCGATAAAAAAAAGAAAGTGTCTCAAAGATTCCATACAAATTTTGTAATCTCTTGTGTTACTCCACACAAGGCATACGATACGAGAACCTATAACACAAGGAGGAAAAACTTTGGGGCATCTCTCTTTAGTATTCCGGCAGTCATTTAGATTTGTATTACATAAACTAAACAAATAAACTTAAATATAACTGCGAATCTTCAGCTCGCAAAGAACAACATCGCAGCGCATTTTAAACAAAATAAATAACCCCCTTTATCTTTAATTACCGAAGTTTCTCCGGATTTCCATACTTATAAGTCGTTGCATGTAAACTTTCGTTTTAATTGGAATTTTCTCATCGCCGCGAAACTTGGAAGTGCGGGATCAATTTCCAATTCAGAGTGTTCTGTTCGCGTATCCTAGGACGCTTGGGGATGGGGCTGTGTCGATAGTTAGATCGACGAAGTTATCGATGAAAGTAGCTACTCAATGTCGATTATAATAATAATTAGTTAACACGCGGAAACTATGTCTATTCCGAGATCAAAACTGAAATTGGTGAAGCGTTTTGAAGCGTGAAAAGGTGACAGATTGTAGTGGTTGGAGTCTTGGAGTGTATAAAGGTATAGGTATATTATACTTCTTTATTTTTTATTATGGCCTCTTGTATCTGCTTAAGAGTTACAGTATATCTCTTAAGACAGTGTGCCTCGTGGCAAAGGCCTCCTCCAGCGACTTCCATTGGTGCCGATCTCGGGCTACCCTTCTCCAGTTTGGGCCGGCGGTGAGTTTGAGTTCGTCCTCCCATCTTCTAAATTGGCGGCCCCTTGACCTTTTTGCGTCTCTTGGGTACCAATCCGTGACCATCTTGCTCCATTTTTCCCCGGGGGTGCGCAGTATATGGCCAGTCCATCTCCATTTAAGTTGGTCAATTATTGTAAGTATGTCAGTCACTTTGGTCTTAGCTCTGATTAGTGTGTTTCTTATTCGGTCTTGTTTTTTGACTCCTAACATGCTTCTTTCCATGGACTTTGACATGTTGCTAGTTTATCTCTGTGGTATTTGGTCAAAGCCCATGCTTCGCTTCCATAAGTAATGCATGGAAGTACTGATGTGTTGAATACCATTCTTTTGAGAGATATACTAACCATTATACTTCTACATTCTAATAATGTTGTAAAATCAATAATTATATCCGTTTTTTTACGGAGTGGAAACGCATTACGCATACTCGTACCTACTCTCTTGGTCGAGAATAGGGTGTGATATTTAATTATTTACGTATGTTATCTATGTCTCATGCTTGCTAGCGGTGCATCAATCTAGGGACTATTCTAAAAGGGATTAAATCTTAGATGGATTAGAATAAAGCACACAGTTGCAAAAAATAAAAAAGTCTTTAATAAATCAACGTACAAACAACTCTCCGGCTCTTCTAACACCCACGGCGATTCCAGCCCAGGTCTCAATGCAGACCTGCTCGATCCACTGAGGCGGCAAATGGAACCCTTGGAATCCTGACGAAAGACCAGGCAGCTCGTAAGTGTACGACAACGGAACCCCCACGAGATGAGCATAGTCCTCAGAAGCACCAGACGCAGGGTAATTCAGGACCAAGACAGCGTTGCCAACGATGTAACGAGGGAAGTTGGGGAGGGATAAAGCGTCGATGGCAGTCGCCATGTTGACGCCAACGGTGTGAAGAGCGAAGGCGTTGTGAGAGAGGGAGCCATCATGACCCCATGGGTAGAGGATCATACTGCCATAACTGTGCATTGTCAGATACAAGGCCATGCGGTGGAGGTACTGGTCAATCACGTCCCTCACAACACGGGTTTCGGGTTCGGAGAAGGCACGGCTGCCGGGGTAGGTGTCACTGCAAGGCAAGCTGGAGACGCCGACTGTGTTCCAGAAGTAGTCGTAGTTCCTGTTGCCGTCCACTCCGGGGCAGAGGGTGCTCCAAGCGTGGGAGTCAGTGGAACGGGTCTTGCGCCAGAAACGATCCTGGTAAAGAATTAAAGGGTTTTAGAAAAAAGTAATCTGTAATTATTATTGTTATTTTAATGATTGATGAATTTTTATATCAATATACAAATTCCCGTGTGGCGTCGGGTCTAGAATAGCACCTCTCCATTTCTTCCGTGGATGTCGTAAGACGCGACTTAGGAAATGGGTTTAGAAATTCTTTAGACGACAGGCTAGCAACATGTCACTATTATACTACCTCTTAGATCTGTTTTCAAACCCAAAATGATGCTAAATGTGGCTGCTAAGCGTGAAATAGTCATAATCATGGTCATGTCTATTTCACGTTTCGTGTGCTGTGCCTATCCCATTTGGGAACATAGGCGTGATTATATGTATTATATGTATACAAATCGTATGGAAACTGGCTAGCGCCACCTATCGCCATTTCTTGTTACTTGGCAAGTTCGTAGCAAGTGATGAACTTGGAGGGTAGCTCACAGATTGTGCGTCGGAGACTCGAGTCATAAAAGCCCTCCGTCTGCGACATCGGGCTTTTAACAGACTCTCGTTAGTAATATCCGTTTTAAGGCCCTTAATTCACAATGTACTATAATTGTCCCCCTTTTTACTACTCATGCCACTACGTATGATGCTATACGTGACGATTTCCCGACAAACATTCGCAAATCATCTTCAGTAGCATACTCGTACCTTAATCCTTTTATGTTCTTCAAAAGTATAATACTTAATTGGATTACTTTATCAGCAGAAATATTGCACAACGACTTTACTGATAAAACTTAAGTTCATTGCGACTTTTGAACCAAATGAAATGGCAAGTGTAGAGCTACGATAAGTAGGTATCTCACGACAATAATTAATGCATAACGCTTTTGAAAAATCTTTACGCATTTCAAAAAACTGTATAATTGGATGACAGTTCATCCTAGCGTAATCTGATTTTCAAGGAAATGTTGACTTCTCTATTTATTTCATTAGTTTGGTTTTTGAAATTTCAGATTGGGCATCAAGTGTATTTGAAAAGTGGAATTTCAACTAAAAAGGGATGCTTTCAGAGGATGCTTTGTCACATTGGATGATTAGAGTATCAGTATCATCAGAATAAGGCCAAAGTATTATTTTCATGAGCGTTGGTAATTAACAAAACCTGGTTAGATGATAGAAAGAAGGCACTAAAGGCAAATAAAATGGTATACCTTGGTAATCCATACCACGCACTTTTTTCTACTATGCTACCGTTAACTCAACCGTCTCAATGAATTTCCGAGTCCATTATCGCAATCTATTATCTACTTTGAAGGCAGACCATCCAACGCCATCTATTGAATTACCTACCCTCGAAGTCAATCATCAACTCAAACCATTAATTAATTAACTTAAATCATCACCCAAACCATTCATCCTTCCTTCCACGAAGCATCTTTTGTTTTTATGTGACAACTCACTGGGCCAAAGGTGTAAACGTATCCATCAGGGTTCACAACAGGCAGCAGCACCCAGTCAAAGTTGTCCAGCAAATCCGGTTCAGTTACATCCTCAGTCAGCTTCCTGATCATCCAGGTCACGGAGGGGGGAGAGATCCATTCCCTGGCATGGATGCCACCGTCAATGAAGATGACAGGCTTGTTCTCGTCTTCGAAGTTGGTGGTGGAAATCTTCAGGTACTTAATGGGACGGCCCTCGAAGGAATTTCCAGGGGTGACCAGAGTCACAGTGTCGGGGAAACGGGCTGCGATGTCGTCGATGTAAGCGTAAATCTGAAAGAAGAACGTTAGTGTTGTCAGTTATTTTTACTTATTATGTTAATAGTGGAAGATATATCGTAATAGACTTAAATGGTCAAGGATTTGAGGTAAGAATTGAACGTGGAAGGTGAAGCCAGAGAGCAGTGTGTTAAGGTTTGTATGTTACTGGAGTATATCGAGGCTTGAATGAAAGGCGTAATGGGAAAAGCAAACTTTTGTAAGGTATTGGAGCATTATGGTCAAAACCAACAAATTTTGTAGCTAAGGCGAAATAGGATTAATTTACTATGCGACAAAAAATTCGCTTTTATTGACATGTCAAAACACCAGACTTTAGCGAAAGCCATAATCTGAGTTGAATTGCTTTAAAATAAGTGATATCTTATTATTAGGTACTTCGTCTTATGAACAATGTATTAAATTTGGATGTTGAGAATCTTTAGTGGAAGCCGCTCAACGAAGAAGAAATGTTTAGGATATGATACTATTTCATTCATGGTAAGAATAGGTTTAATTAAACATACAGCGTCCAAGTCCTGGTAGTTGTCATAAGGCAGGCTTCGTGCTCCAGTCCTCATGAGGGTTTCAGCATTCTTGGCAGCAATTTGCTGGTCATCGTAGTCAAGGGCACTGCAAAAAAAGAAAATAATTGGAGTGTCTGACCATCAGCTTAAGAGAGTTTCTTCCGAAAGAGAGATTAAAGAACAAGTTGATGACCTGTTGGTATATCATCTCCATCGCCCGAAGACAGGCTGCCAGATGGATGCAAATACAAAAATAGTCGACATCCTTGAAGGTATAATACTTCTTGTAACTATAACTTTACCAACTGTCTTACTCTATGCGCCCGACCACAACGGTAGGTAGGTATACTATGAGACTCCAAAAACTCCTGATTGATATCACATCCGATTACACATAGTCAGGTTTCAGGTCAATTAGTGACTCATTAGGAGCCACTGACGCCATGGCCCGTTGCTCCCTTGAGCAACTAATTATTGGCTCAAAATATGTCGAGTAAAAACGTGAGTGAATCCATTTAAGGTTAAACGAAAACTTTAACCCAAAATGAATCGCCTTTAGACGAGTTGTGGTAACCCCTAAGCAATCTCCATTGGTAAGGCACTCCATGGAAGAGTCAATTATGCACTAAAGGAAAGCTAACCTAATGATGACGACCTAATGTAGCATCCGTGAACTTATAACTGGAAATAAATCCTTTAATCCGTTAATAACCAAACCGATCATTTTCAAAGAATAAATACATAAAAATACCTACCGATTAAGCCAGTTGTAAATTGTGCTGATTAAAATGTAATCTTAACAATTTATTGCGTTAATTAAAGCTTACCGCAGTACGACGGTTAGCATTATCTAAACATTCTGATTATGTATAATACGAATTAAGTGATAACATACTTTTGTTACGTAGTTTTGTTTTTGAGTTCCGTGAGTTTGTTTGGTTTTATTTTGCAATCCTTACGTCCTTTCATATAAATGTTACATTAGAATGGCATGTACTATCACCGTAGAACCTATACAGTAAACGTCATAGTGACATTGCGTTATTCGACAAAGAAAATCTTTAGTATGTTTATTATGACAACGTTCTGCGATGGGTTAGGAATCAGTTGGTTAGACTATATGTTTTTCTGATCTATCATAAAAGCTTGTTTCTATATCAAGCTTTCGACTATTTGTTCCTTTTTTTAAACGTAAAGTACTTGTACTTACATCCTTATAAAAAAACCATATTTTATAAAGAACCATGCTACTTATATCGAGTTCTATTTATTTCTATAAATTATCATTACAATGCGTGAACTACGTATGAGCGCATCGTGTTGGCGTCTTATCATGCTGCCGTGCTGACTTAAAAAGACCCTAGTACCTTGATCTTTCTAAGGAGAAAGAAACTTTTTGATTGCGCAGGATTACATGGGCGCGGTGCGTGACGGCAGTAGGCGTGACTTCTTTAGGGAAAGACTCTAATAAAAAGATGTCTCTCCAGGCTGACACTGTACCAATGGACCGAAGTCCAATGAAAGAGATCTGGATGTTTATAATGTATCTTATTTCGCTACTTCAGCAGCGCGATGTAGAACATGGTCAAGTCGATGTTGTTACGCTGAGTTAGTGCCACTTTCAATTCTTAAAGCTCATAAATATATCAATAGAAGATCGTGGTTAATGATTTTCTAAACGGACGTGTTGAACATAACCAACAATGTCCGATTTGCATTAGAGAAAGTAAATTAAGTGGTTCTGTTGGTTCTTTTCAAGCACTCTCCTCCCACGCTTCCTCCCTCATTCCTTAAACACAACCATCTTCTTAGCTTTCTACTTCTTTTTAAATCTCTTGCCATCCAATGTTGTCCAGTTCTAAGCCACTACAAAATGACCGTCGGAACATAATATCCTTTAGGCATCTATTCTACCACTCATCCATTCCATTTGTAATGGGGTCTATTGCATATGTTGGCTGTCCGTTCCCACTTAATGCTTGATCACTTGGTTGGTTTTAGGCTCTATTACACAACATTGTAATTTACACGTACCTAACCTTTCATAAAACTACCGTGAGTTTAATACAAGTATGAGTTGCATGAGCAATGTGATGGCCAATTAAGACACCACCATTTATCACCTTTCATTTCTAAATCATTAGAATGCAACAAGATGCAGCAACCCGCAGGGCTATTGTCTAATGCACTAAAATCAATATCAATTTCATGGAGGAAAGCGATTTAGATCTCAAGCATGACCGTAAAGTAGTTTCGTGTAATAAATTTGAAAGTACGATTGAGAGAGCATTTTAGAACTTTCACAAAACAATTTTTTAGTAAATCATTCGTTCTATTTGGTTTAAATGTGAAAATTCAAATATGGGCTTGGTCTTGGTTGCGATGATGTTACATGATACTATAATATATATCTCAATTTCAAAGCGAGATTTGGTTTCAACTGTCAGATTGAAACCGATGTAGATTTTTAATTTTTAGCACGTTAGCGGTTAGACAATAGCCCTGCAGGTTCCGTCTCCAAAAACCAATTACTTACGTCTTGACATCCTCAGCGTGCACTCTGTACGTGATGTCCAGGCTTTCCAGGGCCCCCAGGAATGCGGTCTGCTGGTGAGGAGGCACCAGGACCACACCTTCGCGGGAGACCAGGGGATGGCTCAGCACGTCCACTTGGAACTGGTCAGTCAGAGGCGCCAGAGCTTTGAGCTGATCAGCGGAAGCTGGTCCTACGAAGTAGGACTTCCATCTGGGGAAAGAAGATGGTGTCAGGAGTTGTCAGCTCAAGCTTATGGTATTAACTCCATTTACATTCATACAATCACGTCTGCGTTCCCAAATGGGGTAGGCAGAGCACACGAAACGTGACACAGACAAACACTTCTAGCATAGTTTTAGGTTTGCAGAGATGTAAGAGGTACAAAGTGACAGATTGCTAGCCTATTTCCTTAATCGCCTCTTACGACATCCACGAAAGAAATGGAGAGGTGTTATTCTATCCCGACACCATACGGTACCTTTTACTCCTCTACTCCTCGTACTCCTTTTATGCAGTGAAAAATTCAATTTCTAGCTTTCAATAACTTTCCAGTCTCTTTTGTTTCTGGTTGGTTTTGTTTTGATGCTGATGAAAACAAAAATACAAAAGTTACGAGACGAGGATTTAAAAGAAGACCTATTTGACCTAGAATCTGGAAACCCGTAGGGTATCAAGCTTAGAAAATATTTTCCATTTTTTCCGTCAGCGTCGTAAGAAAAATAAGTTAAAATGCTTTAGACATCGATGGAGCAACATGTCACCATTACACTTCTTATCTGACTTGGAACGAAAAAATATGCTAAAAGTGGCTTAGAAGCGTGAAATGGTACCTCGCCCCCTGCACCTTTCACTCCACACAAGATTCCACAGACAAATAAAAAATATGTAAATATTCATTCAACTCAATAAAACTGATATGGCAATACGATAATAATATAGTAAACGAAGATAAGATGTTATTGCAGCTCGCTACCAATCAGAACGTAATAAAAATAGTAAATCAGAAACCAATATAAGAATCCGAATGATTGTTGGAGAAATCGAAACTGATTCATTATGAGAGATAATCACTGTCAATAACAACCACAATAATAAACAGAGGATTTCTTTCGTATATGAAGATATCAAGGATGAACGCTACAAAGTCTTAGTTTTCAAACAGTTCCTAAAATTAAATTAAATGACGGTAAATTAGTTCTGAAAGCAAAGTTTAATCGAGGTCTGAAAAGAACACAAATTGAGTAAAAAGAAAAATAGTAAAAAGTAAGTTACAATGTTTTATTTGCGTAAGAAAACAAACAAACAAAAAACTTTGTAATGCTGCCAATGATATGGAATTAAAATGGCCGTAAAATTTATCCCACATTTCGCCCGACTCAACTTAAAATGTATTGTTGTCTCACTCTAACTGGGAGTGTAGTTGGATGTCTAAAATATGAATCAGAACTACCTAAATCAAGAAAAAAACTAAAATATAAACAACCGAAAAACCAAGCTTTTTAGTAAAATAACATCTACTACGACATTGACAAAAGCAAAGGAGAAGTCCCATTTTGAATCCAACAACACAAAGGGCTAGGAAGCGTTTCGTGTAATTTGCATATTCCATTAGGTAAATAAGTAAGTAAACACTTTATTATACAAAAGGGAAGAAGACGAAATACAAAAAAAAAAACATGTATACAAATGAAATGGCGAAGTTCAAAGAACTTATCCCTCAAGGGATCTTGCAGCCAACCTTTGAGATTCAAAGGAAACCTAACTATTGAGACCGACACATGGTAAATCACAATACATTTTTAGTATGACAAAAAAAGACATACTAGCTTACCCCTGATACTTCTCGTGCTTGGCGTAAGCCACAGCTAGTAATACAAACACAGCCAATACCCTCATCGTGAATACCGTGCCTACACCAATGTCATCTATATATTCACGTGTCAGACACGATAACCCAAAAGATATAGATAAGAATCAAAATAATCTCGCACTTAAGGCGTCGTACGCCTCACGCGTTTCCAAAGACTGCCACGTAACACAAAGTAAAACATAAAACTACCGTCAGACTCACTCATAGTGAACTAAAACTGATCTGAAGTAAATACAATATAGATCCGTTTTAGTTCACTACAAAGTAAAACAATTGATTTTTTTACTCAACGTTCATTTATTCCATTTTTTGTAACATACGACTGAGCGAGTAGGGTAAAGTATAATAGATTACATAGGTAATTAAAACTCTTCGTAGACGAGGTAAAGTCACCGATGTAGCCCACCGGATTAGCAATAAGTGGCTACGGGCACATTGCACGAAGAGCAGATGGCCGATGTGGTCGAAAAGTGCTTGAGTGGAGACCACGGACCAGCAAGCGTAGGACGTCCACCTACAAGATGGATAGACGACGTGATAAAGGTCGTCGGAAAACGCTGAATCCAAGTCACTTCCAACAAATAAGTACCTATGGAAGTCTAAAGGGAAGGGCTATGTTCAGCAGTCGACGTCTTGTGGCTGAAATAATGAAAATTTTAGATTTTTCGCAAATTCTACCAATGGGGCTTATGGTTTTTACTTCCAACCACATTATTATAAAGCGTACTTGTGAGTGTTACGAGGTGGTTATCATCTTTTTCTTCATCATCATCTCAGCTGTAGGACGTCCACTACTGTACAATGTTGGAAGCGACCTGCATCCATCGTATTCTGATCTCTATCTTGCTTGGAGTTTTCCCAATATTTCTGTCCCTTATTATACTATATGCATCATAACATAACATAACGTATGAAGTAAGCTCAACCCCTTAAAGAAAACGGTTTAGACGCAAGTAGCAAATGCTCCGGAGATTTGATAAAAATGAACAAGAAGTCGAAGGAAAATGGGCACTACTGATCAATGAGAAGATAAAAATGTTCCTGGAAAAGACGAAGTCATCGCATCTGCAGTTACTTTGTAATCTTTATCATAGGTAGAGTCAGATCTAATGGTGAATCATCTGGGAAAACCAGATATGACTGTAGGATAAGATTCAATGGAATAGTATTTAAGCTAAGGTTATGATTATCCAAAACGGATCCATCATCAGCCTATATACGTCCCACTGCAGGGCACAGGCCTTCTCTCAGTATAAGAGAGCTTGGACTATAGTTCCCACGCGGGACCAGTGCGGATTGGGAACTTCACACACAACGTTGAATTACTTCGTCGCCAAAACGGATATTAATAGTAATTTACATTTTAATCATGTTTTCTTACATTGCTGTCTGAAAATAAAGATGTTTCCGTATGGTGTCGGGCTGAGAATAACACTTCTCCATTTCTTCCGTAGATGAGAAAAAGGCGACTAAGGAAATAGGTTAAGGTACATTTTAGGCGACAGGCTAGCAACCTGTCACTATTATACCTGCCAACTCAAAACCTAAAAGATATCCTAGAAGCGGCCACGAAATGTGAAATAGTCATGGTTTTATCTATGTAGCGTTTCGTGTGATCTACCTACCCCATCTGGGAATACAGGCGTGATGTATGTATGTATATACAGGGTGTCCCAGAACTCAACGATAATTTGGGACCGGATGAAAGGCCAGGCTACACCAGTTCCAGGAAAAATAAAAAATAAATTCTATGTCACTCGGTTCAGGAATAATAGGCATTTTTTCAAAAGAGTTGAAAATCGCCACCCTCGGTCGTACTTTCAAGTCCTGTGATCACCAGTGTCACTATTTCGCTGGGATTTTTTTAATTTTGGGATCTTCATTAACTACGTTATTAATCGCAACCACAAATTGATGCCAAAAACATCGGTAATTTAATAAAATAAGTCAAGTTTTAGAGAGTCATGGTTCGCGAAAATATTGTTTGGTAACTTTGACTCTTCATTTTGTAAAAAAAAAGTACTACACTACCCTTGGCAAGTTATTTCAAAAGATGGCGCATTTAATCAAGATTGTAAAATGGTGCAACACTTGCCCAGTTTGCTTGCCATTTAATATTTTATTTCATGTTTTTTACAAATTGAGCTCATTATCAACAACTCGACATTAAGAATTTTGTTATTAAAATTGCGATGTTTTGTTTGTTTTCCGTACCCAAAGGATGAAAATGGGACTCGATTACTGATATTTCCATGTCTGTCTATCTGTCCGTCTGTCTGTCTGTATGTTCGTCTGTCTGTCTGTCACCAGGCCGTATCTCAAGAACTGTAAGAGCAAGGCAATTTAAATTTTGAGAGATGATGTAGGTAGGTATTCGCTATAACAACAAATACTAAAATCAAAATAGTAATAATAATAATTAAGGGGGGATCCCATAGAAAAAAATAGATATTTTGGCCGTTTTTAGTGATCAGCATTCTGCGAGTTATATCTCAAGAACCGTGATAGCTAGGCAGTTAAAATTTTCATAGATTAGGGTCTCACCAAACCAGTCAACGCTGATTCGGTTTTCACCGAGTGTTTTACACCACACTATACGCATTTAGCCGATCGGCGGTCTACGCGGCTGAACGCCGACGTTCAGCCGTCGCAATCCCGTACAGCGGCAATCGGCACTCTCGAGCTCCGTACGGCTGTCGAGACGTCCGTCAGGCCGCAAACGGCCGTTAAGTCGGGTAAACAGAGCTTCTAGTGTAATGAAAACGATCATGCAGTCGTTTACGTGTCGCTGGCGGCGCTCTCTCAGTTTCCATACAATTTTGCGATAACCCTCAAACGAATTAGTTAGCTACTGCATGATCGACTTGAACGCACTAGACGTTACAGCTCTCGCCGGCGCCGATCGGCGCTGTAGGACTGCGAACGTTGGCGATTGGCGGCTAACAGCGCCGTACGGACGCGAACAGCTTAACGCCAAAACGCCGTACTCCCGTCAAAAGTCGTCGCTTCGCGTCGGTGGATCGTGGCCGAGCCAATTAACGTCTTGTTCGCTCTTATTGCGTTGTCATAAAGCTTTTTGCGTCCGCGTTTTGCCGAAACGGCGTCGACTAATGTGGGGAGACCCTAAGTGTTTGCACTGTCTCATTTTCTGGTCGGGGAAGCATAAAACTGAACCACTGCGCCCGATAAATCTGTAAGAATATTCATCCTCTAAAATACACGGATAAATCACGTTTTAAATCGAGTTTAGCTCGACATGTTTAAACTTGCTTATCGTCATATTTTGGACAATTCAAACAATATATTTATGAAATGTAGCTTACTCGTATGTGTTATTCTAATGTACAAACTACTACATTATTGTAAAGTTTTTGCGTGAGAGAGTAACAAACATCCAAACATCCATACTAACAAACTTTCACATTTATAATATTAGTAGGATTAACTGACTCAGTTACCTCTTTGCTAAAATTAATAATTCTATTACAGACCAGAAACAAAAAATAGCAAATTTTGGAAGCAATTTCGAGTTGTTGATAATGAGCTCAATTTGTAAAAAACATGAAATAAAATATTAAATGGCAAGCAAACTGGGCAAGTGTTGCACCATTTTACAATCTTGATTAAATGCGCCATCTTTTGAAATAACTTGCCAAGGGTAGTGTAGTACTTTTTTTTTACAAAATGAAGAGTCAAAGTTACCAAACAATATTTTCGTGAACCATGACTCTCTAAAGCTTGACTTATTTTATTAATTTACCGATGTTTTTGGCATCAATTTGTGGTTGCGATTAATAGCGTAGTTAATGAAGATCCCAAAATTAAAAAAGTCCCAGCGAAATAGTGACACTGGTGATCACAGGACTTGAAAGTACGACCGAGGGTGGCGATTTTCAACTCTTTTGAAAAAATGTCTATTTTTCCTGAACCGAGTGACATAGAATTTTTTTTTATTTTTCCCGGAACTGGTGTAGCCTGGCCTTTCATCCGGTCCCAAATTATCGTTGAGTTCTGGGACACCCTGTATATAAAATAACTAAGTATGTTTAGAACTGACCACGTGTTACTGAAATTTATACCTAAGTACTCTGGGACTCCAAAAGTCCCAAAGTGTATTTGTTAAGTGTTTTTCATTCCTTTAAACCAATATTCTAAGCATTGCCGTTTAATGTAGTGTCGTTAATACAAAGAAAATTTATAAATGAAATTGAGAAGTAACTTGTTTAAAAGACTTAACTATGAGCGATGTTGATCGCTCTCCTTCAGGCGACTCATTTGCCTTAAGTACCTTCCATATGATATCAAACAGCTAACTATGCTTCACGTTTTCTTTGTGAATCTTAGACAGGCATTATCATGGTGCAAACATCAAAAACCATCAGGAGTCCACTCGCGTGCATGTCATCATCTCATCATCTGTTATTGTCTAATGCACGGATTAGATAAAGTAGGTTGGATTGGCAATATGCGCACGGCAGGCGCACCACAGGTATGATCAGAGAGTCATACTTTAAGAACCACGCGTTCATACTTGTTTAGTGGCATGATGTTTGCATCGCCGTGCGGAGCTGCGCTAAAATCCTTTGAAAATGCCGTATTGTACGATTGTTACGAGTAGGTTAAAGACTCAGGCGTCAAGTACCAAGCAAGGAGTAATTTATATTCACCGATAAGCATAGAACCTTCGTTTTATAGTATATTTTTCGAAAAAAAATATTTTTAATTAGGAAATTCTAAGTAGAAACAACAAACAACAATTACGCCAAGAGACACAGAAAATGTACATTGCTGTTGAAGTACGCAAATATTTCGGGTGAAGATACATTTGACGCGCAATGGATAACGAAGCGATCAAAATAAACACGCTTCTTCAACTCGATCGCGGCCTCGCTGGACTTGAGTTTGTAGTGAATCTTGTGCGGGTAGTTGTCTCGTACGTACGCACTTTCGACGCAGTGTGCGAACCAATTGCAGCTCTTTATTCTACGTGTATTAGTGTGCGTAATTGTGTATCTATTATTATTGTTGATGTAGTGGAGTTCTTTGGTGGGAGACAGGTGGCGATGCTGGTTTTCAAACAAAAGTGTGACTTTTGCCTATCCAACCTTCTTTATTCTGATCCGTGGTCTAATGTCTCTAGTTAGACAGTGACAGGTATAGTTTGTCTCATACACGACTAAAACTGCGCCTTGAAATGTCAAGCTGTTAACATTCTATAGGCATCTTTACGTTATCAGTAATTCAGTCATTAATTTGACAGCGAAAAAACAGTTTTCAGCGGATTTTTAACAGGAAAATATGTTTCCACTTATTGACGCTACTGTTGAAACATTCCACGGTTTTTCCACTTAAAAGACGAAAATATAACCTACAACAGACGATCATAAAATTGGATTTACCGCTACGATAATAACTGATATAATAGATGGAGCGCCGACGGTGATTTTAGGTCATGTTTTCCAGGCACGCTAAACATTCCGCTATCACTAACAACTTTGATGATATACAGACACAACATACTATTACTAAAAGGTCTAGTCCATCTCTAGATATCAGTGCAACCATATTGACCTCTGACCCATAGATGAACTCAAAAATTTCTAACTGTGTTTCAAAATGTTACGAAGAATACAGAAAATTCTTCATTTTCAATGGTGAAACTATTACAAGATCATTGGTGATTTCAGTGTTTACTCCTTTGAATTGCAGGTCAGAGGTCAAATTGGTTTCCATTACCAATTCCAGCTTCCCTACTTCATCAAAAATGAACTCTTTTAGATTTATTAAAGTTTTTGAGATGAGTCGTCAAAAAAAATCACCGTGCCTATGTGACCTGCCATAAAGTGACCGCTGACTACATCTATAGTCACCTATCACAAATCAGGGGCTATAAATTTAAAACGATAACTATAAGCTGAGGGACGGACGTATTAGATTGGGTATTTGGGTTTACGAACCAAATTTAAGTAGGTATAATGTAGGTAAATAAAATACCATCCCGGGAACTAATTCCTTTAAAAAGTTCGGAATACTCTGTGATGGAACGGAATCCGAGATCATTTACCTTATTAGCAGTTCCTAAAATCAAAGCAGATTATATGTACAAGTGGTTAGTTTTTCGAAGTTGCCTTATTTTGATAAAAGTTGTCTATTTCATTAGAAGTTGAATGAGATTCATCTTCTAACTAACCGCTTGTATTGAAGAGAGATGTTGCATGCGATGCCTTGCATTATTTTCATGTAAAAACTTTTGTATTGATTTGATACTCATCAATCAATCATCAATCAGGGTTCAGAATAACAGCTTTCCATTTGTTTCGTGAATGTTCTAATTGAAAGAGGTGACTAAGGAAAGAGGTCAAGGTATGTTTAGGCAACAGGATAGAAACCATTACGAATATAAGTTTTATCTAACAGTAAACCTAAAATTACGCTGAAAGGGGCTTCGAAGCGTGAAGTGGTCATCGTTTTATCTACATAACGTTTTGTTTTCATTGCCGGTGTGAGATTTGTGAAAGTGCGACTTCTTTTGTTAGTATCATTATTTAACATGAACTACCGTTGACCGATGCGACACCGTTAGATCCAAAGGCAGTGACAGGAGAAGCGGTGCGGCGCGTAGCGGTGGCGTCACGTTCCTGTTGTAACATTCGAAATCAAAGGAATGAGCGCGCATATAGTTTGGGCCGGGAAATAAGCGTTTTGTTTGAACCATGATGCTACCGCGCCGCGTCGCTCCGTTTCCGCTGCTAGTGCGTTTGGAAATTAAGATTCGTGTAATTGTAGGTTCACTTTTTGTATTACTGAAGTCCTGTTGTTTGATAACTCGAGTTAGAGATAATTTTTGTCTAATTTCCATGCTACACCTAACAAATAAGAAGGATAAATAAACTCTTTAGACACTAATCGAGATTAGTTCACCCGTTTAGTACCAGTTTGTGGCCCATTATTGGAACTCTGCGCCGCGGCAGCAGCAGTTACGCGCGCAAATCTTGACCCTGAATATTTTCAGAATAATCAGTTCAGTTTGGAGAATAAAGATTTTCCTACTCAGAATCAATAGCACAATCGATGCCAATAATGAGCATTTTACTTTACTTTTAATAAAGAAAGGAATAAGTTTTTTTTACAAAAACAAACATACAGCCTACCATCGAACCTTCTCCTTTTTAGAAGTCGGTTAAAAACAGGGAACATTTTTTTATCTTCATTCAGAACGCTAGTTCTGGTTATCTAAACAATTCAACCATTAACAAATAGCCCTGATACGCGAACAAATTATTATCTACAAAAAATGCCTGATCGATACACCAATTTCGTTCTTAATGCTTTTCCGATAATTTGGCTCGGAGTTACAAAGATTTATCGTGACGTATCTTAACGCCCGCCGTTCTTTGACTAAACTAATACAGAAATAAATTAACCGTAACATGTCGGGATGAGAATACATGGGTTGAAAGTTCTTTTCGGGAGCCGTTTTTAACCCTTACGCGGAAATGGAGGATATTTTTAGGGTATTGTAAGAGAATTTGTTAAAATGCAGGGATTTTTATGCAAAAATTGGGAAAGACCCACACCAACCTTGTGACGCCGTTGAAGGTTCGTAGGTCAAAGCAATGCAAGAGGTGGTCGTTTTGACACAGTTTGCGTCAGTTCACAATTTAATTGTATCCATCTCTCAGTCTACGCAATGTTTTTTCATCCGATATACCTCAGTGCCTCAAGACGAAAACCTTTAATCAGTGTGTGTTACCAGTGATGACTTACGACACCGAAACGTGGTCTTTCACTATCGGTATCATCTTAAAGCTCAAAGTCGCTCAACGAGCAATGGAGAGGGCTATCATCGGGGTAGAGACCTACGCGATCGAGTCAGATCAGAAATGAGGAGATCCGTAGACGAACAAAAATCACCGATGTAGCCCATCGGATTAGCTAGTTGAAGTGGCAATGGGCAGGCCATATTGCACGAAGAGCAGATGGCCAGACATAAAAGATGGATAGACGATTTAAAAAAAGTCGCCGGAAAAAGCTGGATGCAGGTCGCTTCCAACAGGTACTTATGGAAGTCTAAAGAAGAGGCTTATGTTCAGCAGTGGTCGTCTTATGGCTGAAATGATGGTGATGATGATGATCTCTTAGCCATGCTGCCTCGAGCCGGAAGATGCGTAAGGCGCTTTTTCTACACATAAAAAAGGTTATCTGATGATACAAGTATCGTCAAGGTCTACGGTGGGTGATTAAAAAAGCCTACTATTTTTCACTATAGCGTTCTTCAAGGGAAGTTAAGCCAGTCGTTTTCAGCTGATGATGATGATGATTCAACAAAAGTAGATGGCTAATTAGCTATTGCCAATCAAGCGATATACCTACCATAGACGTCATCAATAGGTACCTAAACTTTCGCACAGTAGTGATATTGTTATCCTAATCGGCTTTAATAACGTTTTTGAAATCCATTTTATGATTATTCATATTTATAATCACTTCACTGTTATTTATTGCTATCATGTTCCTAAGATAACGAGTAGTTTTACGATTGTGATCAGCGCCCTCTTTGAAGTTTGATTAGAATTACTACGGAATGAATGTAGGTAACGTAATTATCAGGACCTAGATACAACGCAGCCGTTCGATTTGTCAATAAGTTTGTGATTCATCGAAATCGCAACAGATGGCGTTAGTAACCAAAGATAAGTTACAGTATCAACTTCGATAGTTGTCGTAATGCCTTGATCACACGTACCGAGTAGAGTGGCGAGAGAGTGTTCTCGGCCGAGTACTCGGTTCGTGTGTAGTATGAAGGCAATAGTACACACGAACCGAGTACTCGGCCGAGAACACTCTCTCGCCACTCTACTGGGTACGTGTGATCAAGGCATAAGATAGTAGTCGATGGGCTAGCAACCCGTCACTGCAATAATCACGTTTGACTATTGGTTACCCTGAAATTGTTAAACTTGGCACTGGATTGCTCTTGGGAATACTGGCGTGAGAATAAGACTGTAATGTATGTATGAGTTTTACAATTCGGATATTCTGCAGGGGATTTTGGTAGAAAACAAATAGATAAATCGATAGTTGATATACCTACACCTATCATTTTTATTTATCTTGGGGAAACAGGAAAGCAAATCCTGTCTTGTAATCTGTCATGGTGTAATTGATCGGTAATCAAAATACTACGAATAAAGTATTTAATTCGATTCTTATCAAATAAATCAATGATTTTTATCATAATGATTTAACAAAACCCTGGTTTTATACATACATACATATTCTCACGCCTGTATTCCTAAGAGGGGTAGGCAGAGCACATGAATTCATAAATTCAGTGCCACGTCTAGCAATTTCAGGGTATCCAGATAGTTAAACGTGATATTGCAGTGGCAGGTTGCTAGCCCATCGCCCACAATACACTAACCCTTTCCCAGAGTCGACTCTTACGACACCCACGAGAAGAAAGGGGGAGGTGCTATTCTAACCCGGCACCACACGGGTTTAAAAATATATTAGTTTTTTGTGTTTGCTTTTCCGCTGTTTTGGCAAAACACGAGCTCTATGATGGGTACGTTATCATAATATTTTGGAAATATTAGTAATAAAGTTAATTTTATGTAGGCAATGTTATGTTCCATGGATATGATTCTGCTTACCCGTTCGTGAACGCGTGACATGCAGATAATATGGTTCTCTATTGATATCTCGAAAATTTTGTTGCCGAATTTCACTTCGCAACCGTTTGGCCGAATTTCATTTTGCCGAATCATCATTTGGCAACTTATTAAAATTATTAGTTTCATTCTCCAACCTCACGATTTGCAACTCAACATTTTGTTTTTGGTTTTATATAGTCAATTTTCAAAATGTATTTTTTCACTTAACCGAATGTTTCACTTGCCATAATATACACGTCGCAAATGTTTAAATAAGAATAGTATAGTTACGTAAAAGGTTAAATTTCCTATATACTCGTAGTACATTGGCTAGCGCTACTATAGAAAAATTTAAAATCTCGTAGAATTAATATAAACAAAGTTACGTCATTGTCAATCTGGCATTTCAGGGGATCTTATGCCCCCCATTCACGATAGCTCCGGGACGTGGTCGAATCCTTTAAGATCGTATTTAAAATCCATTGAGGATAGAACCTATAGAGTACTAATGTCATACATATAAATACCAGAAAAGAAATATAAAATTATAAACTGTTGATTTACATCATCAATGAGATGGTCAAACCTTAACATGTTTTCCTTTTCTTTCTTTTTAAATAATTATGTTACATACACACATACATACATATTCTCACGCCTATATTCCCATGAGGGGTAGGCAGAGCACATGAATTCAAAAGTCCAGTGCCACGTTCAGCAAATTCAAGGTAACCAGATGGTTAAACGTGATATTGCAGTGACAGGTTGCTAGCCTATCGCCCACAATACACTAACCCTTTCCCAGAGTCGACTCGAATTGGCAACACTGACGATCGAACTGATGGCTTGGAGCCACGATCCGGCATTCACGGTGAGTTTGGCGCGATGCGCCGAAAATATGGTGCGCGGACTTGGGTTCGAACTCTGGAGCGACGATTCGCCATTAACGATCAAATTGGACCAGGTTAAAGGATTCGACCACGTCCCGGAGCTATCGTGAATGGGGGGCATAACGGTGATACCAGTGCAATAAATTAATGTTCCCAAAGAAAACCGTTTTCTCTTCGTTAAAAAGTATTCCGATATTTTAATATCCTTAAAGTGTTAGTAGTCAACAAATTAAACTATTTAGTCATCATTTAAATATATAGCAATATTTTAGAGTATCGGTTTCTCTTAAATTTCAAAAGTAAAAACATCTCAAATTCTATTAATGTTTTTCGCTGTCGGCCACACCTTTGTTTACATTAATTCTACGAGATTTTAAATTTTTCTATAGTTGTGGACATTTTGGGGTACCTATAATGTGTAGCATCATTTTTCCAAACTTAAAAATGAAGGAATGTCAGGTCATATTCACCAATTTTGACCAATCAACTTCTACGCTAAGAGTACTTGAAAATTTAACTATTTCTTATGAATCTGTTAAAGTAGTTAACCAAAGATTGTTTGTGGTGAAAAATGGTTTGCCAAAAATTATTGGAAAATATTGGCTCTCATTATTGAAATTGTAGCCCCCAGGGTTTGAGCAAAATATTTATGAAGAAATATCTAAAGATAAATTAATATCAGATTTGAAGGAAGATTTTTCTGACTTATTTGAACCCGGTATGGGAGATTTCAAGGGAGAGCCAATCCATTTATTAATGACCCCTGATGCTAAGCCAATATTCTTGCCTGTCAGAACTGTTCCATATGCTTTGAAAGACAAAGTAAAAGAAGAAATTAAAAGATTAGTTGAAAATGAACGCATTAAACCAGTAGAGTACTCCGAGTGGGGTTCTCCAGTTGTGCCAGTTCTAAAACCAGATGGAACAGTTCGCTTATGTGGTGATTTCCAGATCACAATTAATAGGTATTAAAGTGTTTCAATATCGTCAACAATCCTCTAATACACCTATCCCCGATGGGATCTCTCCCAGTTAACCTTCGGTTGGTTGACAGGATGTTGAGAACGAGTAAACATGCCTACACAAAAAAGCATTACATGACGTTTTATCCAAATCCTTCGCCTGTTTGTACATTGTAATTTGTAATGTAACACGAGCATCAAAGTCATAATCAGCATCGGCACGTCATTTGACAAGCTGCCTAGTAAATCTAGAAGAACATACATACATATTCTCACGCCTGTATTCCCTGGAGGGGTAGGCAGAGCACATGAATTCAAAAATTCAGTGCCACGTTTAGCAAATTCAGGGTAACCAGATGGTCAAACGTGATATTGTGGTGACAGGTTGCTAGCCCATCGCCCACAATACACCAACCCTTTCCCAGAGTCGACTCTTACGACACCCACGGGAAGAAAGGGGGAGGTGCTATTCTAACCCGGCTCCACACGGGCGGCAAAAAATGGGTGCCCCAAAGTTCACATAAAATTGCAACTTCGATTATTGGAAGTCCGAAAATGTTTGTTATAAAATTTTATATCATAATGATCATTACTTATAACTTGTCTTTGCGCATAACTATCGTAACACCGAATTATTTATGTTAATAATATCTATCATAACATAATAAACATCTGTAATAATAATGTTAATTTTCACATATTTTTTTTAAGTAACGATTTTAAATAATAAAATTTTATGTCATATTTAATTTTTGATATAACGATTTTAAGTAAAAAAAAAATTTTTAAACTTTACCTGATTTTGTTTATAAACTGTCAGGTATCTTGCATCTACACCACATTCAACTTGCTATCAAAAATGAAATACAGACACCATAAAGGCAACAACCAAAGCATTAAGCAGGGTAAAGGGGGGAAGGGGGGGG
>BHDV01017800.1:76357-88253 GCA_005406045.1 Adoxophyes honmai | reverse complement strand
CGTTATTTGTTGTCTCTACCTCTTCGTTTTCAATTAGACTATTCATCACTTTTAGTGTCTCATACCCGGGATTACAAATACTAAGTACATTATAATACTCATAAGTTACAATTTTTTTGTTTACCTTACCTTGCCACGAATATGCCCTCTGGAGTGCGACGTATGGTAATAATATCTAGCCTGGGTTGGTATCCCACTGCCGGGCAAAGGCCTCCTCCTCCTATCTTCTATTCCTCCGGATCCAGAGCGGTCTGGGGCCAGTCGAAGGAACACGTCCAAGTCGTCCGCCATCTCCGTCTGCCCCTGCCCAGTTGTCGCCATCCATCACTTCAAGTAGTCAAATCTACACAGTGTCTCTTGTACGCTGATGAACTAAGGGTCAGCTCACACCGAGACGATACGCGACGAGACGCGGCGCGACGATGCATGTGGTTTCGCGCTACGTGCGCAGCACCGCTCTCGCATACCGCGCGGGTGGCGGCGTAGCTACCGTACGCCCCGAGACGTCGCGCGGCGCCTCGAGGCGTAGCGAGGTGCAGCGCTACGCCGCCACCCGCGCGGTGTGCGGGAGCGGTGCTGCGCACGTAGCGTTCAGAGGTGCGAGCCCGGGGTTTGAACCCACGACCCTCTGCTTGAGAGGCCACAGTTCGAACCGCTGGGCTACCACGGCTTTTTTAACCCATACCCAATGTAATGTTCACCAGGAGAAAGTCTACCAAAGAATATCGAAGAAAACGAAAAACGTTTCGGCTTTGAGTCTTTTCCCGCCCAGCAAGTCTTACTGCGAGAATGAAGGAGGCACCAAGAAAGCGGTCAAGCTTTTGCTAGCCGAAGGAAGGACGGTCATTCAGGACCTACAAACCCTCATCTTCAAGGTAAATTGTTAAGCTTGAGGATGGTAAAACTAAGCTCAGTGAAAGGGTCACCATTTTTAAGGTTCCGTACCCAAAGAGTGAAAACAGGACCCTACCCTATTAATGAGACTTTTTTTGTCTGTCCGTCTGTCACCAGGCTGTATCGCAAAAACCGTAATTCTCTCATTCTCACACACACTTATGCGTACGCGGGACTTAATCACGCTTTACTGTAATTACCTCTCGACGTTTCGGCCGCGTTACAGCCACCGTGGTCACGAGTAGACTCAAACGCCTACTAGTAACCACAGTCGCTGTAAAGCAACCGACGTATACAGTCAAGGAAATTGATTACTGTGCCACTTTGTACCTTTTCACAAGAAATGTCACTGTGACGTACCATACTTTCTACTAATCAAAGCAATATGAAACTCACTATGAAAAGGTTCAAAGTGGCACGGTGGCTGGTACCAATTTCCTTGACTGTACATACATGAATTATGTAACTAGTGAGGACCTAACGTCCTACTAGTTGCTACTAGAGTATGGACGGACTTCAAAAGATATTACGGTCTCATTTTCAACAGACATGCGAGGGCTGGCCGGACGTTGTTCTCTGGCTGCTCACTAGTGGCTCCAGGGTCGCCTGCACCAAAATACAGGCTGCGGACATCATACACTCAGTCATACCTGAACAGAGGGGACGGAACTGTGGGGAAATCAAGACTGTTTACTTGAAGGTAACTATCCATCTCGTACTGTATAACTAGGATTGACGGCTACGGTCAAAATATCAGATTATGGTAAAATATGGGGATACGCATCCTGTCACTATTGTACCTATTAAATTTAAACCTAAAAATAAGCTAGAAGTGGCTGCAAAGCGTAAAATTCTTCCTACCCCATAACTAAACACCCCTAATGGGGCTGGTGACTTCGGTTCTCGGTTAATATGGGCCATTCTTACACAAGACATCGATAGTGACAGTGACGTCACTCAAACCTTCTAAGCTAGGCCCTCGATTTTTTTGTTTGTCATACGGCAAGAAAAATCGGGGACTTTTAATAATCTCTGTGACGGACAAAACAGTTATTTTCTAGGCGTGACTTCACAAGCTTCCAGTCGCTGAAGTTTGATCTACAGTGTAGATTCTACACCTTCGTCGATTTTTCATTTTTCTTTATACTCCAACTGATGGACCTAATGGAATAATAATCTGATATCACCTCGGTAACCCATCCGTATTATTCTTTTGGATTATTTTTAGTATAAAGGGAGGCCAAGTTAGGAGTACCCGAGACCGTCCAGCGTGTATGACGAGAGTGATGAATGTTAGTGAAGCGAAAGAAGTATGTCAGATTAGAAGCGAATGGCGCTCTGTTGTCTCTGCCTACCCCGCAGGGGATAAGGCGTGACGGTTATGTTATGTTATGTTTTAGCCTCTGAAGTGCCCGAAGCACGTGAATTCGGAGTCGAGCTGCTGCTGCATCGCCGCCAAGATAGAGCTGCTGGCCTGGATGGGCCCCTACCGCCAGCGAGGCTCCTTTGACTCCTGCCTCCCGGCTGGCCATAAGCTAAAGAATAAGGACTCTGCCATGCTGATCAAATGCTCTCCGTTGGTAAGTATAAGTAACCACCAAAAATCGATCTCATCTTTTGTGGAACATAGGTAAAAATTATTTCAGGGCGTTCCCACCATGTCGGGCGTCGGTCCATCTTTTTATCGGGTGTCGGGGCCTCTATTCACACCAGTCGGCTATTGGCCACGAGAATGTGAATGCGCGAACGCGACGCGCGGGAGGTACAGGGGGTAAGGCGCTAGCGCGGTCGGCCCGACATCCGATTTGATGTGAACAGCGCGCCCGGCATTTTTTATTGACGTGCGGTCTTGCAATACGCCCGACATTTTTATGTCGGATCCGATTGTCGAGCGTGTGTGAACAGCTTCATATAAAATGTTCTGCAGCTACGAGACCCGATTAAAAATCGGGCCGACGCCCGACATGGTGGGAACGAGCTCTAAGGGTTGTGTATTTTATTTAATGGACATAAAATTCACACTTAAAAATCACCTCGCCAGGTTCATGAGGACGTTTTCGCTGGTTGTAGTACGGGACGAAGATTTTCAATGAGTCGTTTCCTTTTTAACCGACTTCAAAAAGAGGAGGTTCTCAATTCGACCTAATTTTTTTTATTTTTATTTTTATTTTTTTTTTATTTTTTTTTTTATTTTTTTTTGTGTGTATGTTACTCGATAGCTCGGAGACCCGTGGACCGATTTTCAAAATTTTTTTTTTAATCGATAGGGCATAACTCGAAATTGGTCCCATTGGCACGACACCAGGATCTGATGATGGAATCTTGGAGAAATCGAGGGAACTCTTCAAATTTTATATGGAGATGTACGTCGTTTTCGGTAATTTGTTGATGAAGTCAAGATTTTACATTCAGTAAACAGAATCTTTTCAAAATATTGCTAATTTGAAGTCGGTTTTTTTTTGTTTAAAATTATTGTTGTCTATAGTAAAGTTCGTGTCTTTTATTGTTAGTGAAATTAAAACAGATCTACTCACTTTTTTATATCGACATTAGCTCGACATACACTGTCAGTTGTATCAAGTAATCGCACGGAAAGAGCGGCAGCGCGCGGTACGCCTCTATCCACCACCGTGGCACGTAACTCCTGATGATGGGTCACGAATTGGCCCGAAACATGTTGAGCTAATCTCAAAGTTTATGTTTTTTTTTGTTCCTCAGGTAGTAGAGTGTCGCGTAAACATATATCGAGCAAAACTGAACGGCTCGAACGACGCTCCTAACGTGGCGTCGCCTTTCGTGAGGGTAAACTTCATGAACACCATCAAGGAGACTCAGGTTTGACTTTTGGCTATATTGTTTTAGCTAGAATGGTTTTGATAAATGCCTTTATTGTTAAGTAGGCAATAGACGAACTTCTACGAGCAAAATCTCAAACGTATCTTCTCTTTAGAGTTCCTTGATTACCAGCTGGAAGCGATCGATCCAGCGTTTTCCGGCGACCTTTATCAAGTCGTCTGTCCATCTTGTATATTTAATTTTGAGATGGAAACTAGCCTATTATGTAATGTTAATTTTAATTATACAGATACAGCCGAAAACTGTGAATCCTGTGTGGAACGAGGTGATCAGAATCAGCCGCAACGCTTACACCTCTCCGGAGAGGTTGTCGGAATACCCGCCGGAGGTTTTGGTGGAAGTCTATGACGGTGACTCGACGGTAAGTAAATCCAACAACGATCTTTGCAGTCTCTCGGGTCGGGAGGTTGTAGTAGAGAGAATTGTAATGTAATATCCATATTAAAAATCCTATAATGCACATATTTGATTTATCTGAATAAAAATTAACTCTTCTACTTGCTATTTGTCTTTAAACCCGCTCATATGCGTTTTGTATCACTAAACTTGCAAGACTAGAGAGAATCTTCGGCATTTAAACAACTTAGTAACAAAACAGTTTCCTTTTGAGTTTTTTGTTTGTATGGCGGGTTTTTTATATTTCTGGTTAGGCTATATGTAATATTTCCGCAGGATAAAAAAGAGCTATTGGGCCGTCTGCAAGTGGAGCCGGTAGTGGATGATCGTCGGGACTTCGCGCCCCAGCTCGAATGGCAAGACCTCCTGAAAGGAGATGAACCCATTGGAAGGATACTCATATCAGCGCAACTTATGCAAGTATGTGTCATGTGAATCCAATAATTAACAGAATAAATAAATAGTTGACGTTGGTTCCCTGGCAGAGAGGACGTTCCCTCTTGTGGGATGCGACTTGCGTTAGTACATTTGCTCCGTCTCACTTAAGTTGCACATCAAGGCCTACTGGGTCTGCGGCTGAAAATGCTGCGAGATCCAAACACCTTAAGTACTCAGCCTTGGAACCAGCGTATAATTTCGTGCCATTTGCGGTGGAAACGGCTGGTCCCTGGGGGGCTGAGGCCAAATCCCTGGTCAGTGAAGTTGGCCGTAGATTTCGCAACAGGGGCTGCGACCCGTCGCACTTGGTGCAAAAGGTTGCCTTAGCCATTCAGCGGGGCAATGAGGGCTTATGTGGACTTTTGAATCTTACCCTCCCCAATGAGCCCCAAAGAGAGCGCATTTACCATACTCCCTTTTTTTTAGATGCCTGAGAAACTTTTGAAGACGACATACTACAGTCCCACCCAGGAGTCGTTTTACGCCCCGGGAGTGAAGGAGCAAGGAGACGCGCCACCCGAGGAGCCAGAGCCTCTTCCCAGCAGCCTCATACCAACGCCATGCACTTACAAGTATGGATTGAATCTGTGATTACGATGAGTTTACAAAGGCCGTACTAGCTATGCAGAATTTCAGTTCCTCGGGTGACCAATAGGGTGCTGTCAAGGTTCTTCTTTTAAATCCCTTTTTTTAAGCAGTCTCTTGCGAGTACGGTTACTGCGCACTCATGGTAATGGCTAATGGTACAGAAAACGTTAACATTAGAAGCTGATTAGCTGACTACGAGTAAGATGATTGTCACCATAAAATCTTTTTGGCGCATGTTAAAATTTTTATGCATGTTTTTGAATGAGTTATACACGTCAGCCGTTCTTCGAAATATCGGAAAATGCCGTATACGCGCTTACCTTGATGAATATTCTGTGGAAAAATAAATTGATTAGCATCACTTTAAGATACGCGACTGTTTTTATAAATCTCGTTGCACTTGTAGGTTTACTTGAAGTCTTAATCTCGCGCCTCTCTAACTCTTTCCTTAAAATCAGGGTGGACGTCTACTGGTGGGGACTACGCAACGTCAGCATCATTCACAAGCCCTGTGTGGTTCTGGAGATGGAAGATTTCACTATCAAGTCCAGCATCATCACCGATGCGAAAACCAATTGCAACTTTCCTAACGGGAAAACATCACAGGCAAGTACTTGGTCTTCTTTGCAATGAGGAAATGTATGGTTAAACAGCAAAAAGTAGTCGGTTCGATTGTCGCGAAATGTGATATTTTGCATTAAGGTGCTGGTACCTTTTTTTAAATCAAAAGTTGTCATCTCTTTTTTTTCTATGCGAATGTCAGATCAAGTAACTTCGGAAAACGAATCGGTAACATTAGTAGTGAAATAAAACGAAACTACTCACGTTTTTACATCGAGATTAGCTCGACATGTTCGGGGCAATAGTCTATGCGACACGGCGGCAGATAGAAGCACAGCGCCCTACCTATCTTTCGGTTGATAGAAAAAGCTTGATGTCCATGCAAGGTCTAATGTTAAACTCAATATGACTCTGAACAGCTGTTATTTGAACGATTTTGATGCGCTTTTGCCGCTTCCGCGTGTAATAAATAAGCTTATCAACAAAAATTTCATTTTCGATGCAAGCTTTCTTTGCCGACTGTTACTTCATTGTCAACTACACTAGATTATGTCCACATATTTCAAGTCAATCAGACCAACCGTTCAAGAGTTCCCTCCATCGGAGACAGTCCCGGCTGGGCAACCAGAAGTCCACTACCGGAATATTGTATTGTCATCCAAGTCACGTTATACCAAATATCAGCTCATGAAATCGGTCACCTGGAAGTGGTTCAAATTTTCCTTGCAAGATTTGTAGACATAGAAACATACATACAAAATTAAAGATAAATAAAAGCTTGTAATTAATGTTCTTACAGATCTTCGAAGCCAACCTGGGAGAGTCGAACTGCTCTCCCCTAAGTGTCAGGTTGTATGACAGCAGCACGTTCGGAAGGACGCTGTTCCTGGGGCTGAACGTCGTCAAGAAACCTCACAAGTACATGGTCGGATGGATACCGAAGAACGAGAGGGAGGAGTCCTTGTACTCCTCTTCGATAATGTCGGCGGCGTTCGTACAAGGTTAGATTTTGTTTTCAGTCGATTAAGAAACCAGATCAATTCAGAGGTGATTTCCGTAACTTTTTTCTCATAAATATGCCACTTTTAGAATTTTACTGGCTTCGGTAATTTTCCTACTGCAAATTTCTACTAAATTCCTTACTCTTTGAAGACTCCCGTCGCTTACTTTTGTACCCTTGGGGCTCCTGGATCGCTTTGGTCTCTGCTTGTCTAAAGTATGCACTCAAACTGTGAGCATTAAAATTAATTCAACTTTAAGCAATTGTGCAACCACTTCTTTGAGTCAAAATAAAGGAATTTGGCATGATAAACGCAACATTGCAATGACAAGAAGCCGGTAGAACTCAAATAAAACGATATAGCCCATCGAGTTCAAGTACGTTGTATTTGTCCTGATGCCGACTTTGGTCCCAAACGGTAGGTAACCAAAGACATCCGTACCAATATATAAATGTGAAAGTGTGTTTGTTTGTTTGTCTGTCTTTCACGGCTAAACGTAGCGATGGATTGACGTGTTTTTTTAGGTAGAGATAGTTTAGGGCACGGAGAGTGACATAGGCAATTTTTTATCCCGGAAAAAATCGATGTTCCCGAGGGAAAACAAAAATATAGTTTGCTTGATAGATCGATATCGATCGATGATAGATCGATATCAATCGATAACCGATCGATAGATGATAGATCGATGGCGCTGTGTGTCGTTTGAAACGAGAAGTTTTCTTATAGTTGTGCTTTATACCGCAATATAACCGAGTTCCAAGCGGGCGAAGCCGCGGGCGGAAAGCTAGTTATGTATAAATACACATTCTTTTCACAGTGAATCGTATGGTATTCGTCAAGAGGTCTCTACGGTCGAACACCGAGGAATCCGAAGACGCCTTGAGTCACATCTCGAGCAAAAAGAGCTTCCAGCCAATGAAAACGAAAGTGTCGATCTGGAAACGAATACTGTGCAACAAAGAAGCTGACGAGGAAGAATACACGCTGCTCCCCATATTCTCCAAGGAGAAGAATCAGATCAAGGTGGTGAAACCGGTACCGGTGGCGGATGAGAAGGATTGGTGGATGAGATACTCTGCGTCCTTGGCGGTAGGTTCACTTTGGCACAAAATAAATGGCCTTTTACATCTTGGTCGTATGTGATGTCGGGATAGAATAGACTTAGGTATATCGAAATAGATACCGCGGGTTTCATGCATTTGTATGAAAACCAAGCGTGCCATTTTTTCTCTACCCACTGTAACGTCACATGAGCGCTTTAGTGATGGGAATTGATTCAGTGAAACCGATTCAAAGGTGACTGGTGACTGTCTGATTCAAGTTGTCCTGTCTCTAGGCAGTTAAACCTAAACTAAATGGTAGAAAGCTAAATGAAAACGCGTCAAAGGAAGAGCATTGCTCCACCTTTTGGCTACTTTTTGGCACGCGTACATACACTTGAGTCATCTATTTCGATATAAGTCTGTGAGATAGAACAACACCTCTCCATTTCCTCGGTGTCGAAAGAAGCGACTAAGGAAAAAGATTTGGGTATGCTTTAGGCGACAGGCTAGCACTCTGTCACTATTCCACCTCTTCATCTTTGCAAACCTAAAAGTATGCTAGAAGTCGCTGTGAAGCGTGAAGTAGTCATAATCATGGTTTTGTCTATGTCACGTCTCATTCGCTCTGCCTACCACATTTGCAAACACAGTCAATCGGTACTCAATACAAGTTACATCTAATGGCGGCTGTACACACTCGTCGAGAGCCTCTTGCCGAGAGTCTCTCGACACGCCGCCGAGAGCGACCGATATGAGAACGAGAGAGCGAGACGAGACGAGAGCGCCCTGTACACACCCGCGCTCGGCCTGTCTGGGGGTGTCTCGATGAGTGTGTACAGCCGCCATAATGCTGCTTGAATTATTTAGAAATTAAATCGTTCTTTCTGCTTTTTTCTTTTATTTTTTTTTTCTTAATTTGACCTTATTTTTAATTCGATTTACAGGATTACGTAGACGACGACAAAAACATCTGCGACCATATTGTCGTAAGTGAATCTTTATTTTGTTACTGCTCTTTTAAATTGTGCTACCGTTAGCTGCAACTAGGATATTGGGAATTTCCAGCGTGTAACCTTGACCTACATTGGTGCAAACGTGACACGGATAGTCCTGCAGGGCTATTTATTGTCTAATGCACTAAAAATCAACATCGGTTTCAATTTGACAGTTGAAACCTAATCTAGCTTTGAAATTGAAACATTTAGTATCACGTGAAATATTTGAATTTTGACATTTAAACCGAATTGAACGAATGATTTACCAGAAATTGGTTTCGCGTAAGCTCCAAAAATGCTCTCACAATCGTAATCCACTTTTTTACTCGAAAGCACTTTACCGCGACGCTTGAGATCTAGATCGCTTTCCTCCGTGAAAGCGATGTTGAATGTGCGTTAGTCAATAGCCCTGCAGGCTATTTTTTTCTTGTTTCAACTAGTTTAAAACCTTAGAGAGTGAGATTACGATATTTAAGAACTGTTTCGATGTAAGTTGGTAAACTAAAACTTGATCTCTCAATACCTCTTTAGATATACGACTCGGAGTTGGAGCACCAGCCAGAATTCTCAAGGTTTAAGGAGTGGTGTAGTACACTAAAGATTTACAACGGAAAGAAGACGGGCATACCGGAGAAGGACGAGCAACTACACTGCGGCTATTTGAAGGTCAGAATCATATCGAATACCTACTTGATGCGCTCTTGGAAATTAAAAGGGATCCTGACCAGAAAAATAAAAAAAACCTGGCTTTAAGGCAGTGTTATAATCTTGCCTGAAAATGGTCTTTTGTAAAATCAGTTTTAATAGAAAATAAAATAATTTAATATTTTCCTTTCGTGGCTGGTCGTGATAACCGTCGTCATTTTAATCAGATAGATTGCCAAAAAATATTGTACACGTTATATTTTTTTTATTTGACTACCAAGAAATGACAAGGACACCGTGCTCTGAAGTTTCGAGTGATGTTACCTTTGAGTACAATTTTTACCAAGGCGCGACGTCGCGAGCTCCCATTCAGTCTGATGATCTTGTTTAATTATTTGATAAACCAAAAAATACGTGTTTTTTTTCCATAATCTAACTTACGGACAAATGAGAATGATATATTTTCAACCCTGTCATCATTTTTATTGTTTCTGCAGGTTGGCATCGCAATTTACAAATGGCCGCCGCCGGGCAACACAGTCGCCGTCAGCCATTGCGGCGTGGAGCTCGATCGAGGGTATTAGTTTTAATTCATTAATCACAGCCATATAGGACAGAACCTTCAGATTAGAGTACTAAATGTCATTGAATTTGTTCGAAGACGATTCCGCCAAAGCATGGCGGCGTTCGCTGTGCTCTTATTGGCCGGCCCAAGATCGCACGTAACCCAGTGGCTTTTTCCTCTATGGTTATTGGCTCTTTACGGTTTCTGTGACAGTTTGTAAGTTGAAATAAAACTGACGGTTTTCGGAACTGGGTACCGATCATTGTTTCTCTAGTTGGTCTGTCCTCTATGATCACAGCAGTGAAAAAAATACATACATACTTGAACAACCAAGACTCGAGAGCAAACATTCGTATTCATCATACAGATATCTGCCCCGACCGGGGATCGAACCCGGAACCTTAAGCTTCACAGTCAGTTTGTCTAACCGCTGGGCTATCCGGCCGTCAATACATACGTATGCAGACCTATCAAACACTTCCATGCATCAAATAAGAGGTTATAGTCCGACAACCTCGTCTGTGGTCCCCTGGAATAAAATGCGGTGGCGGCCTACCTTTTCAAATATTGCCGTAACTTGAACTTGACTTTAATTTTTATTGTCATCAGTTATTTCGATGATTATCCTGACAACGAGCCGTCGAAGTTCCTGGTCCGTGTGTACGTGGTGAAGGCTTGCTTGCTGGCCAAGGACTTGACAGAGAAGTCATACCCCTACGTCACGGTGCAATGCGGTAGGAAGATGCTTGGTGACAGGAACAACCATGCTGCGAAGACAGTTAACCCGGTGTTTGGCAAGTAAGTATCTAACTATAGCGGAATATAACGGATAGGTATCTGTCATACGTCAGTTTGTGACTCATCATTTTAGTGATCGGATCTAGGATGCAATTTAGGGTGAACGACCTTAAACGTTATGCTTATCGTGGATGTGCCTCTGGATTTCCCAGGATTTTGGATAGTGGGCTAAAATTTGAAAAAGCGTTATTTAATATTTGCACGCTTAAATAACACTAGAATTATCTAAATAATGGATATTTGTAATGAAATTATTATTATTTGTCGATAATGTTGAGAATTTGATATGGAGGGCTCAATGTGAAGGACAATATCAGTCACTACATTATCTATTGCTTATTTCAAGTGGTCATTTCATTTAATGAAAGAGGTTGATCATGGGCACTTGTTTACTTTTTGTAATGATGATAAAATATCAAAAACGTCGCGGGGTTGTAAGTCATATCCATTTTAATATTACGGACCTAAACCCCGGGAAATTGCATCCTAGATCCGATCCCTGCTCATCATTGGAAGCAATGCGCCATAACGGCAGCCTGAACATCAGCTCTACCTACAGCCCGCGGCTTGTGGAACGCTAGGCCTTTATCATTGGCGTACACTTAGAGATAATTGTAAAGTATTTGGCGCATCGCGCCCCATTTGCGACGCGACGGCGAATTAGTGGACGCGTAGATTAAAAAATGCCGTAATCTTGTTTTTTTTTTTATTTTATCCCAAAATTTATTTTTGCTCCCGGCCCGCGACAATGGCTTAAATGTGTTTGGCCCGTATAAAAAAAAGGTTGAGCGCCGCTGTTAGATTATTTTCGCGCGATTTTTGGACGCAAATGGCACAGGCTCGCAACATTTTTTTCCATTTTGGCCTTTTCATTCACTATTCCTGTCAAACGTTGGGTAGGTATACCGTCATAGAGGATAGAACCTATAGAGAAACAATGTTCGCAACCCCGGTCCGCAAATAGTTTGTTGATTTCAACATACTAAACGTCACCGTCACTGTCACAGAAACTATACAGAGCCAATAACCGTAGAGATAATTTTAAACAAAAAAAAACCGACTTCAAATCTATACTAATATAATAAAGCTGAAGAGTTTGTTTGTTTGTTTGAACGC